>JAUPMV010000092.1:0-180306 GCA_030848855.1 Branchinecta sandiegonensis
GGAGACTATTGTGGAAAGACTAAAGTGGACAGAGAATAGTGGAAAGACTAAAGTGGACAGACTATAGTGGAAAGACTAAAGTGGACAGACTATAGTGGAAAGACTAAGTGGAAAGACTAAAGTGGAAAGACTAAAGTGGAAAGACTAAAGTGGACAGACTATTGTGGAAAGACTGTAGTGGACAGAATAAAGTGGAGAGTATAGTGGAAAGAATAAAGTGGACAGAGAATAGTGGAAAGACTAAAGTGGACAGACTATAGTGGAAAGACTATAGTGGAGAGACTATAGTGGACAGAATAAAGTGGAG
This sequence comes from Branchinecta sandiegonensis, assembly GCA_030848855.1. NCBI lineage: Eukaryota > Metazoa > Arthropoda > Branchiopoda > Anostraca > Branchinectidae > Branchinecta > Branchinecta sandiegonensis. The sequence continues at coordinate 308 of JAUPMV010000092.1, forward strand.
ACTATAGTGGAAAGACTAAAGTGGACAAAGAATAGTGGAAAGACTAAAGTGGAAAGACTGTAGTGGACAGAATAAAGAGGAAAGACTATTGTGGAAAGACTGTAGTGGACAGAATAAAGTGTAGACTATAGTGGAAAGACTAAAGTGGACAGAGAATAGTCGAAAGACTAAAGTGGACACACTATAGTGGAAAGACTAAAGTGGACAGACTAAAGTGGACAGACTATAGTGGAAATACTGTAGTGGACAGAATAAAGTGGAGGTATAGTGGAAAGAACAAAGTGGACAGAGATAGTGGAAAGACTATAGTGGAGAGACTGTAGTGGACAGAATAAAGTGGAGACTATAGTGGAAAGACTAAAGTGGACAGAGAATAGTGGAAAGACTAAAGTGGAAAGACTGTAGTGGACAGAATAAAGTGGAAAGACTAAAGTGGACAGACTATAGTGAAAAACTATAGTGGAAAGACTGTAGTGGACAGAATAAAGTGGAGACTATAGTGGAAAGACTAAAGTGGACAGAGAATAGTGGAAAGACTAAAGTGGACAGACGATACTGGAAAGACTAAAGTGGACAGACAAAATGGAAAGACTAAAGTGGAAAGACTAAAGTGGACAGACTATAGTGGAAAGGACTGAAATTGAAAGACTCAGTGGACAGACTAAAGTGTTCACACTGAGTGGAAAGAATAAAGTGGAAAGACTAAAGTGGAAAGACTAAAGTGGACAGACTATAGTGGAAAGACTAAAGTGGACAGACTAAAGTGGAAAAACTAAAGTGGAAAGACTAAGTGGACAGACTATAGTGGAAAGACTATAGTGGAAAGACTGTAGTGGACAGAATAAAGTGGAGACTATAGTGGAAAGACTAAAGTGGACAGACTATAGTGGAAAGACTATAGTGGAAAGACTGTAGTGGGCAGAATAAAGTGGAGACTATAGTGGAAAGACTAAAGTGGACAGAGAATAGTGGAAAGACTAAAGTGGACAGACTATAGTGGAAAGACTAAAGTGGACAGACTAAAGTGGAAAGACTAAAGTGGAAAGACTAAAGTGGACAGACTATAGTGGAAAGACTGTAGTGGACAGAATAAAGTGGGACTATAGTGGAAAGACTAAAGTGGACAGACTATAGTGGAAAGACTAAAGTGGACAGACTAAAATGGAAAGACTAAAGTGAAAGACTAAAGTGGACAGACTATAGTGGAAACACTGTAGTGGACAGAATAAAGTGGAGAGTATAGTGGAAAGAATAAAGTGGACAGAGAATGGTGGAAAGACTAAAGTGGACAGACTATAGTGGAAAGACTATAGTGGAGAGACTGTAGTGGACAGAATAAAGTGGAGACTATTGTGGAAAGACTAAAGTGGACAGAGAATAGTGGAAAGACTAAAGTGGAAAGACTATAGTGGAAAGACTAAAGTGGACAGACTATAGTGGAAAGACTAAAGTGGAAAGACTAAAGTGGAAAGACTAAAGTGGAAAGACTAAAGTGGACAGACTATAGTGGAAAGACTGTAGTGGACAGAATAAAGTGGAGAGTATAGTGGAAAGAATAAAGTGGACAGAGAATAGTGGAAAGACTAAAGTGGACAGACTATAGTGGAAAGACTATAGTGGAGAGACTATAGTGGACAGAATAAAGTGGAGACTATAGTGGAAAGACTAAAGTGGACAAAGAATAGTGAAAGACTAAAGTGGAAAGACTGTAGTGGACAGAATAAAGAGGAAAGACTATAGTGGAAAGACTGTAGTGGACAGAATAAAGTGGAGACTATAGTGGAAAGACTAAAGTGGACAGAGAATAGTGGAAAGACTAAAGTGGACAGACTATAGTGGGAAGACTAAAGTGGACAGACTAAATGGAAAGACTAAAGTGGAAAGACTAAAGTGGACAGACTATAGTGGAAACACTGTAGTGGACAGAATAAAGTGGAGAGTATAGTGGAAAGAATAAAGTGGACAGAGAATAGTGGAAAGACTAAGTGGACAGACTATAGTGGAAAGACTATAGTGGAGAGACTGTAGTGGACAGAATAAAGTGGAGACTATTGTGGAAAGACTAAAGTGGACAGAGAATAGTGGAAAGACTAAAGTGGAAAGACTATAGTGGAAAGACTAAAGTGGACAGACTATAGTGGAAAGACTAAAGTGGAAAGACTAAAGTGGAAAGACTAAGTGGAAAGACTAAAGTGGAAAGACTAAAGTGGACAGACTATAGTGAAAGACTGTAGTGGACAGAATAAAGTGGAGACTATAGTGGAAAGACTAAAGTGGACAGAGAATAGTGGAAAGACTAAAGTGGACAGACTATATTGGAAAGACTAATGTGGACAGACTAAAGTGGACAGACTATAGTGGAAACACTGTAGTGGACAGAATAAAGTGGAGAGTATAGTGGAAAGAATAAAGTGGACAGAGAATAGTGGAAAGACTAAAGTGGACAGACTATAGTGAAAGACTAAAGTGGAAAGACTAAAGTGGAAAGACTAAAGTGGACAGACTAAAGTGGAAAGAATAAAGTGGACAGACTATAGTGGAAAGACTGTAGTGGACAGAATAAAGTGGAGACTATAGTGGAAAGACTAAAGTGGACAGAGAATAGTGGAAAGACTAAAGTGGACAGACTATATTGGAAAGACTAATGTGGACAGACTAAAGTGACAGACTATAGTGGAAACACTGTAGTGGACAGAATAAAGTGGAGAGTATAGTGGAAAGAATAAAGTGGACAGAGAATAGTGGAAAGACTAAAGTGGACAGACTATAGTGGAAAGACTATAGTGGAGAGACTGTAGTGGACAGAATAAAGTGGAGACTATTGTGGAAAGACTAAAGTGGACAGAGAATAGTGAAAGACTAAAGTGGACAGACTATAGTGGAAAGACTAAAGTGGACAGACTATAGTGGAAAGACTAAGTGGAAAGACTAAAGTGGAAAGACTAAAGTGGAAAGACTAAAGTGGAAAGACTAAAGTGGACAGACTATTGTGGAAAGACTGTAGTGGACAGAATAAAGTGGAGAGTATAGTGGAAAGAATAAAGTGGACAGAGAATAGTGGAAAGACTAAAGTGGACAGACTATAGTGGAAAGACTATAGTGGAGAGACTATAGTGGACAGAATAAAGTGGAGACTATAGTGGAAAGACTAAAGTGGACAAAGAATAGTGAAAGACTAAAGTGGAAAGACTGTAGTGGACAGAATAAAGAGGAAAGACTATTGTGGAAAGACTGTAGTGGACAGAATAAAGTGTAGACTATAGTGGAAAGACTAAAGTGGACAGAGAATAGTCGAAAGACTAAAGTGGACACACTATAGTGGAAAGACTAAAGTGGACAGACTAAAGTGGACAGACTATAGTGGAAATACTGTAGTGGACAGAATAAAGTGGAGGGTATAGTGGAAAGAACAAAGTGGACAGAGAATAGTGGAAAGACTATAGTGGAGAGACTGTAGTGGACAGAATAAAGTGGAGACTATAGTGGAAAGACTAAAGTGGACAGAGAATAGTGGAAAGACTAAAGTGGAAAGACTGTAGTGGACAGAATAAAGTGGAAAGACTAAAGTGGACAGACTATAGTGGAAAAACTATAGTGGAAAGACTGTAGTGGACAGAATAAAGTGGAGACTATAGTGGAAAGACTAAAGTGGACAGAGAATAGTGGAAAGACTAAGTGGACAGACTATACTGGAAAGACTAAAGTGGACAGACAAAATGGAAAGATTAAAGTGGAAAGACTAAAGTGGACAGACTATAGTGGAAAGACTGAAGTTGAAAGACTCAGTGGACAGACTAAAGTATACACACTGAAGTGGAGAGAATAAAGTGGAAAGACTAAAGTGGAAAGACTAAAGTGGACAGACTATAGTGGAAAGACTAAAGTGGACAGACTAAAGTGGAAAAACTAAAGTGGAAAGACTAAAGTGGACAGACTATAGTGGAAAGACTATAGTGGAAAGACTGTAGTGGACAGAATAAAGTGAAGACTATAGTGGAAAGACTAAAGTGGACAGAGAATAGTGGAAAGACTAAAGTGGACAGACTATAGTTGAAAGACTAAAGTGGACAGACTAAAGTGGACAGACTATAGTGGAAATACTGTAGTGGACAAAATAAAGTGGAGACTATAGTGGAAAGACTAAAGTGGACAGAGAATAGTGGAAAGACTAAAGTGGACAGACTATAGTGGAAAGACTAAAGTGGACAGACTAAAGTGGACAGACTATAGTGGAAAGACTGTAGTGGACAGAATAAAGTGGAGACTATAGTGGAAAGACTAAAGTGGACAGAGAATAGTGGAAAGACTAAAGTGGACAGACTATAGTGGAAAGACTAAAGTGGACAGACTAAAGTGGACAGACCATAGTGGAAATACTGTAGTGGACAAAATAAAGTGGAGAGTGTAGTGGTAAGAATAAAGTGGACAGAGAATAGTGGAAAGACTAAAGTGGACAGACTCTAGTGGAAAGACAATAGTGGAGAGACTGTAGTGGACAGAATAAAGTGGAGACTATAGTGGAAAGACTAAAGTGGACAGAGAATAGTGGAAAGACTAAAGTGGACAGACGATACTGGAAAGACTAAAGTGGACAGACAAAATGGAAAGACTAAAGTGGAAAGACTAAAGTGGACAGACTATAGTGGAAAGACTGAAGTTGAAAGACTCAGTGGACAGACTAAATGAACACTGAAGTGGAAAGAATAAAGTGGAAAGACTAAAGTGGAAAGACTAAAGTGGACAGACTATAGTGGAAAGACTAAAGTGGACAGACTAAAGTGGAAAAACTAAAGTGGAAAGACTAAAGTGGACAGACTATAGTGGAAAGACTATAGTGGAAAGACTGTAGTGGACAGAATAAAGTGGAGACTATAGTGGAAAGACTAAAGTGGACAGACTATAGTGGAAAGACTATAGTGGAAAGACTGTAGTGGGCAGAATAAAGTGGAGACTATAGTGGAAAGACTAAAGTGGACAGAGAATAGTGGAAAGACTAAAGTGGACAGACTATAGTGGAAAGACTAAAGTGGACAGACTAAAGTGGAAAGACTAAAGTGGAAAGACTAAAGTGGACAGACTATAGTGGAAAGACTGTAGTGGACAGAATAAAGTGGAGACTATAGTGGAAAGACTAAAGTGGACAGACTATAGTGGAAAGACTAAAGTGGACAGACTAAAATGGAAAGACTAAAGTGGAAAGACTAAAGTGGACAGACTATAGTGGAAACACTGTAGTGGACAGAATAAAGTGGAGAGTATAGTGGAAAGAATAAAGTGGACAGAGAATGGTGGAAAGACTAAAGTGGACAGACTATAGTGGAAAGACTATAGTGGAGAGACTGTAGTGGACAGAATAAAGTGGAGACTATTGTGGAAAGACTAAAGTGGACAGAGAATAGTGGAAAGACTAAAGTGGAAAGACTATAGTGGAAAGACTAAAGTGGACAGACTATAGTGGAAAGACTAAAGTGGAAAGACTAAAGTGGAAAGACTAAAGTGGAAAGACTAAAGTGGACAGACTATAGTGGAAAGACTGTAGTGGACAGAATAAAGTGGAGAGTATAGTGGAAAGAATAAAGTGGACAGAGAATAGTGGAAAGACTAAAGTGGACAGACTATAGTGGAAAGACTATAGTGGAGAGACTATAGTGGACAGAATAAAGTGGAGACTATAGTGGAAAGACTAAAGTGGACAAAGAATAGTGGAAAAACTAAAGTGGAAAGACTGTAGTGGACAGAATAAAGAGGAAAGACTATAGTGGAAAGACTGTAGTGGACAGAATAAAGTGGAGACTATAGTGGAAAGACTAAAGTGGACAGAGAATAGTGGAAAGACTAAAGTGGACAGACTATAGTGGGAAGACTAAAGTGGACAGACTAAAATGGAAAGACTAAAGTGGAAAGACTAAAGTGGACAGACTATAGTGGAAACACTGTAGTGGACAGAATAAAGTGGAGAGTATAGTGGAAAGAATAAAGTGGACAGAGAATAGTGGAAAGACTAAAGTGGACAGACTATAGTGGAAAGACTATAGTGGAGAGACTGTAGTGGACAGAATAAAGTGGAGACTATTGTGGAAAGACTAAAGTGGACAGAGAATAGTGGAAAGACTAAAGTGGAAAGACTATAGTGGAAAGACTAAAGTGGACAGACTATAGTGGAAAGACTAAAGTGGAAAGACTAAAGTGGAAAGACAAAAGTGGAAAGACTAAAGTGGAAAGACTAAAGTGGACAGACTATAGTGGAAAGACTGTAGTGGACAGAATAAAGTGGAGAGTATAGTGGAAAGAATAAAGTGGACAGAGAATAGTTGAAAGACTAAAGTGGACAGACTATAGTGGAAAGACTATAGTGGACAGAATAAAGTGGAGACTATAGTGGAAAGACTAAAGTGGACAGAGAATAGTGGAAAGACTAAAGTGGACAGACTAAAGTGGAGACTATAGTGGAAAGACTAAAGTGGACAGAGAATAGTGGAAAGACTAAAGTGGACAGACTAAAGTGGAAAGAATAAAGTGGAGACTATAGTGGAAAGACTAAAGTGGAAAAAGAATAGTGGAAAAAGAATAGTGGAAAGACTAAAGTGGAAAGACTGTAGTGGACAGAATAAAGAGGAAAGACTATAGTGGAAAGACTGTAGTGGACAGAATAAAGTGGAGACTATAGTGGAAAGACTAAAGTGGACAGAGAATAGTGGAAAGACTAAAGTGGACAGACTAAAGTGGACAGACTATAGTGGAAAGACTGTAGTGGACAGAATAAAGTGGAGACTATAGTGGAAAGACTAAAGTGGACAGAGAATAGTGGAAAGACTAAAGTGGACAGACTATAGTGGAAAGACTAATGTGGACAGACTAAAGTGGACAGACTATAGTGGAAACACTGTAGTGGACAGAATAAAGTGGAGAGTATAGTGGAAAGAATAAAGTGGACAGAGAATAGTGGAAAGACTAAAGTGGACAGACTATAGTGGAAAGACTATAGTGGAGAGACTGTAGTGGACAGAATAAAGTGGAGACTATTGTGGAAAGACTAAAGTGGACAGAGAATAGTGGAAAGACTAAAGTGGACAGACTATAGTGGAAAGACTAAAGTGGACAGACTATAGTGGAAAGACTAAAGTGGAAAGACTAAAGTGGAAAGACTAAAGTGGAAAGACTAAAGTGGACAGACTATTGTGGAAAGACTGTAGTGGACAGAATAAAGTGGAGAGTATAGTGGAAAGAATAAAGTGGACAGAGAATAGTGGAAAGACTAAAGTGGACAGACTATAGTGGAAAGACTATAGTGGAGAGACTATAGTGGACAGAATAAAGTGGAGACTATAGTGGAAAGACTAAAGTGGACAAAGAATAGTGGAAAGACTAAAGTGGAAAGACTGTAGTGGACAGAATAAAGAGGAAAGACTATTGTGGAAAGACTGTAGTGGACAGAATAAAGTGTAGACTATAGTGGAAAGACTAAAGTGGACAGAGAATAGTCGAAAGACTAAAGTGGACACACTATAGTGGAAAGACTAAAGTGGACAGACTAAAGTGGACAGACTATAGTGGAAATACTGTAGTGGACAGAATAAAGTGGAGGGTATAGTGGAAAGAACAAAGTGGACAGAGAATAGTGGAAAGACTATAGTGGAGAGACTGTAGTGGACAGAATAAAGTGGAGACTATAGTGGAAAGACTAAAGTGGACAGAGAATAGTGGAAAGACTAAAGTGGAAAGACTGTAGTGGACAGAATAAAGTGGAAAGACTAAAGTGGACAGACTATAGTGGAAAAACTATAGTGGAAAGACTGTAGTGGACAGAATAAAGTGGAGACTATAGTGGAAAGACTAAAGTGGACAGAGAATAGTGGAAAGACTAAGTGGACAGACTATACTGGAAAGACTAAAGTGGACAGACAAAATGGAAAGATTAAAGTGGAAAGACTAAAGTGGACAGACTATAGTGGAAAGACTGAAGTTGAAAGACTCAGTGGACAGACTAAAGTATACACACTGAAGTGGAGAGAATAAAGTGGAAAGACTAAAGTGGAAAGACTAAAGTGGACAGACTATAGTGGAAAGACTAAAGTGGACAGACTAAAGTGGAAAAACTAAAGTGGAAAGACTAAAGTGGACAGACTATAGTGGAAAGACTATAGTGGAAAGACTGTAGTGGACAGAATAAAGTGAAGACTATAGTGGAAAGACTAAAGTGGACAGAGAATAGTGGAAAGACTAAAGTGGACAGACTATAGTTGAAAGACTAAAGTGGACAGACTAAAGTGGACAGACTATAGTGGAAATACTATAGTGGACAAAATAAAGTGGAGACTATAGTGGAAAGACTAAAGTGGACAGAGAATAGTGGAAAGACTAAAGTGGACAGACTATAGTGGAAAGACTAAAGTGGACAGACTAAAGTGGACAGACTATAGTGGAAAGACTGTAGTGGACAGAATAAAGTGGAGACTATAGTGGAAAGACTAAAGTGGACAGAGAATAGTGGAAAGACTAAAGTGGACAGACTATAGTGGAAAGACTAAAGTGGACAGACTAAAGTGGACAGACTATAGTGGAAATACTGTAGTGGACAAAATAAAGTGGAGAGTGTAGTGGTAAGAATAAAGTGGACAGAGAATAGTGGAAAGACTAAAGTTGACAGACTCTAGGGGAAAGACAATAGTGGAGAGACTGTAGTGGACAGAATAAAGTGGAGACTATAGTGGAAAGACTAAAGTGGACAGAGAATAGTGGAAAGACTAAAGTGGACAGACGATACTGGAAAGACTAAAGTGGACAGACAAAATGGAAAGACTAAAGTGGAAAGACTAAAGTGGACAGACTATAGTGGAAAGACTGAAGTTGAAAGACTCAGTGGACAGACTAAAGTGTTCACACTGAAGTGGAAAGAATAAAGTGGAAAGACTAAAGTGGAAAGACTAAAGTGGACAGACTATAGTGGAAAGACTAAAGTGGACAGACTAAAGTGGAAAAACTAAAGTGGAAAGACTAAAGTGGACAGACTATAGTGGAAAGACTATAGTGGAAAGACTGTAGTGGACAGAATAAAGTGGAGACTATAGTGGAAAGACTAAAGTGGACAGACTATAGTGGAAAGACTATAGTGGAAAGACTGTAGTGGGCAGAATAAAGTGGAGACTATAGTGGAAAGACTAAAGTGGACAGAGAATAGTGGAAAGACTAAAGTGGACAGACTATAGTGGAAAGACTAAAGTGGACAGACTAAAGTGGAAAGACTAAAGTGGAAAGACTAAAGTGGACAGACTATAGTGGAAAGACTGTAGTGGACAGAATAAAGTGGAGACTATAGTGGAAAGACTAAAGTGGACAGACTATAGTGGAAAGACTAAAGTGGACAGACTAAAATGGAAAGACTAAAGTGGAAAGACTAAAGTGGACAGACTATAGTGGAAACACTGTAGTGGACAGAATAAAGTGGAGAGTATAGTGGAAAGAATAAAGTGGACAGAGAATAGTGGAAAGACTAAAGTGGACAGACTATAGTGGAAAGACTATAGTGGAGAGACTGTAGTGGACAGAATAAAGTGGAGACTATTGTGGAAAGACTATAGTGGACAGAGAATAGTGGAAAGACTAAAGTGGAAAGACTATAGTGGAAAGACTAAAGTGGACAGACTATAGTGGAAAGACTAAAGTGGAAAGACTAAAGTGGAAAGACTAAAGTGGAAAGACTAAAGTGGACAGACTATAGTGGAAAGACTGTAGTGGACAGAATAAAGTGGAGAGTATAGTGGAAAGAATAAAGTGGACAGAGAATAGTGGAAAGACTAAAGTGGACAGACTATAGTGGAAAGACTATAGTGGAGAGACTATAGTGGACAGAATAAAGTGGAGACTATAGTGGAAAGACTAAAGTGGACAAAGAATAGTGGAAAGACTAAAGTGGAAAGACTGTAGTGGACAGAATAAAGAGGAAAGACTATAGTGGAAAGACTGTAGTGGACAGAATAAAGTGGAGACTATAGTGGAAAGACTAAAGTGGACAGAGAATAGTGGAAAGACTAAAGTGGACAGACTAAAGTGGAAAGAATAAAGTGGACAGAGAATAGTGGAAAGACTAAAGTGGACAGACTATAGTGGAAAGACTAATGTGGACAGACTAAAGTGGACAGACTATAGTGGAAATACTGTAGTGGACAGAATAAAGTGGAGAGTATAGTGGAAAGAATAAAGTGGACAGAGAATAGTGGAAAGACTAAAGTGGACAGACTATAGTGGAAAGACAATAGTGGAGAGACTGTAGTGGACAGAATAAAGTGGAGACTATAGTGGAAAGACTAAAGTGGACAGAGAATAGTGGAAAGACTAAATTGGACAGACTATAGTGGAAAGACTAAAATGGAAAGACTAAAGTGGAAAGACTAAAGTGGACAGACTATAGTGGAAACACTGTAGTGGACAGAATAAAGTGGAGAGTATAGTGGAAAGAATAAAGTGGACAGAGAATAGTGGAAAGACTAAAGTGGACAGACTATAGTGGAAAGACTATAGTGGAGAGACCGTAGTGGACAGAATAAAGTGGAGACTATTGTGGAAAGACTAAAGTGGACAGAGAATAGTGGAAAGACTAAAGTGGACAGACTATAGTGGAAAGACTAAAGTGGACAGACTATAGTGGAAAGACTAAAGTGGAAAGACTAAAGTGGAAAGACTAAAGTGGAAAGACTAAAGTGGAAAGACTAAAGTGGACAGACTATTGTGGAAAGACTGTAGTGGACAGAATAAAGTGGAGAGTATAGTGGAAAGAATAAAGTGGACAGAGAATAGTGGAAAGACTAAAGTGGACAGACTATAGTGGAAAGACTATAGTGGAGAGACTATAGTGGACAGAATAAAGTGGAGACTATAGTGGAAAGAATAAAGTGGACAAAGAATAGTGGAAAGACTAAAGTGGAAAGACTGTAGTGGACAGAATAAAGAGGAAAGACTATAGTGGAAAGACTGTAGTGGACAGAATAAAGTGTAGACTATAGTGGAAAGACTAAAGTGGACAGAGAATAGTCGAAAGACTAAAGTGGACAGACTATAGTGGAAAGACTAAAGTGGACAGACTAAAGTGGACAGACTATAGTGGAAATACTGTAGTGGACAGAATAAAGTGGAGGGTATAGTGGAAAGAACAAAGTGGACAGAGAATAGTGGAAAGACTATACTGGAGAGACTGTAGTGGACAGAATAAAGTGGAGACTATAGTGGAAAGACTAAAGTGGACAGAGAATAGTGGAAAGACTAAAGTGGAAAGACTGTAGTGGACAGAATAAAGTGGAAAGACTAAAGTGGACAGACTAAAGTATACACACTGAAGTGGAAAGAATAAAGTGGAAAGACTAAAGTGGAAAGACTAAAGTGGACAGACTATAGTGGAAAGACTAAAGTGGACAGACTAAAGTGGAAAAACTAAAGTGGAAAGACTAAAGTGGACAGACTATAGTGGAAAGACTATAGTGGAAAGACTGTAGTGGACAGAATAAAGTGAAGACTATAGTGGAAAGACTAAAGTGGACAGACTATAGTGGAAAGACTATAGTGGAAAGACTGTAGTGGGCAGAATAAAGTGGAGACTATAGTGGAAAGACTAAAGTGGACAGAGAATAGTGGAAAGACTAAAGTGGACAGACTATAGTGGAAAGACTAAAGTGGACAGACTAAAGTGGAAAGACTAAAGTGGAAAGACTAAAGTGGACAGACTATAGTAGGGGAGGAAAGGAAAGACTATAGTGGAAAGACTAAAGTGGACAGAGAATAGTGGAAAGACTAAAGTGGACAGACTAAAGTGGAAAGAATAAAGTGGACAGAGAATAGTGGAAAGACTGAAGTGGACAGACTATAGTGGAAAGACTAATGTGGACAGACTAAAGTGGACAGACTATAGTGGAAATACTGTAGTGGACAGAATAAAGTGGAGAGTATAGTGGAAAGAATAAAGTGGACAGAGAATAGTGGAAAGACTAAAGTGGACAGACTATAGTGGAAAGACAATAGTGGAGAGACTGTAGTGGACAGAATAAAGTGGAGACTATAGTGGAAAGACTAAAGTGGACAGAGAATAGTGGAAAGACTAAATTGGACAGACTATAGTGGAAAGACTAAAATGGAAAGACTAAAGTGGAAAGACTAAAGTGGACAGACTATAGTGGAAACACTGTAGTGGACAGAATAAAGTGGAGAGTATAGTGGAAAGAATAAAGTGGACAGAGAATAGTGGAAAGACTAAAGTGGACAGACTATAGTGGAAAGACTATAGTGGAGAGACCGTAGTGGACAGAATAAAGTGGAGACTATTGTGGAAAGACTAAAGTGGACAGAGAATAGTGGAAAGACTAAAGTGGACAGACTATAGTGGAAAGACTAAAGTGGACAGACTATAGTGGAAAGACTAAAGTGGAAAGACTAAAGTGGAAAGACTAAAGTGGAAAGACTAAAGTGGAAAGACTAAAGTGGACAGACTATTGTGGAAAGACTGTAGTGGACAGAATAAAGTGGAGAGTATAGTGGAAAGAATAAAGTGGACAGAGAATAGTGGAAAGACTAAAGTGGACAGACTATAGTGGAAAGACTATAGTGGAGAGACTATAGTGGACAGAATAAAGTGGAGACTATAGTGGAAAGAATAAAGTGGACAAAGAATAGTGGAAAGACTAAAGTGGAAAGACTGTAGTGGACAGAATAAAGAGGAAAGACTATAGTGGAAAGACTGTAGTGGACAGAATAAAGTGTAGACTATAGTGGAAAGACTAAAGTGGACAGAGAATAGTCGAAAGACTAAAGTGGACAGACTATAGTGGAAAGACTAAAGTGGACAGACTAAAGTGGACAGACTATAGTGGAAATACTGTAGTGGACAGAATAAAGTGGAGGGTATAGTGGAAAGAACAAAGTGGACAGAGAATAGTGGAAAGACTATAGTGGAGAGACTGTAGTGGACAGAATAAAGTGGAGACTATAGTGGAAAGACTAAAGTGGACAGAGAATAGTGGAAAGACTAAAGTGGAAAGACTGTAGTGGACAGAATAAAGTGGAAAGACTAAAGTGGACAGACTAAAGTATACACACTGAAGTGGAAAGAATAAAGTGGAAAGACTAAAGTGGAAAGACTAAAGTGGACAGACTATAGTGGAAAGACTAAAGTGGACAGACTAAAGTGGAAAAACTAAAGTGGAAAGACTAAAGTGGACAGACTATAGTGGAAAGACTATAGTGGAAAGACTGTAGTGGACAGAATAAAGTGAAGACTATAGTGGAAAGACTAAAGTGGACAGACTATAGTGGAAAGACTATAGTGGAAAGACTGTAGTGGGCAGAATAAAGTGGAGACTATAGTGGAAAGACTAAAGTGGACAGAGAATAGTGGAAAGACTAAAGTGGACAGACTATAGTGGAAAGACTAAAGTGGACAGACTATAGTGGAAAGACTAAAGTGGACAGACTAAAGTGGAAAGACTAAAGTGGAAAGACTAAAGTGGACAGACTATAGTAGAAAGACTGTAGTGGACAGAATAAAGTGGAGACTATAGTGGAAAGACTAAAGTGGACAGAGAATAGTGGAAAGACTAAAGTCGCCAGACTATAGTGGAAAGACTAAAGTGGACAGACTAAAGTGGACAGACTATAGTGGAAATACTGTAGTGGACAGAATAAAGTGGAGAGTATAGTGGAAAGAATAAAGTGGACAGAGAATAGTGGAAAGACTAAAGTGGACAGACTAAAGTGGAAAGACTAAAGTGGAAAGACTAAAGTGGAAAGACTAAAGTGGACAGACTATTGTGGAAAGACTGTAGTGGACAGAATAAAGTGGAGAGTATAGTGGAAAGAATAAAGTGGACAGAGAATAGTGGAAAGACTAAAGTGGACAGACTATAGTGGAAAGACTATAGTGGAGAGACTATAGTGGACAGAATAAAGTGGAGACTATAGTGGAAAGACTAAAGTGGACAAAGAATAGTGGAAAGACTAAAGTGGAAAGACTGTAGTGGACAGAATAAAGAGGAAAGACTATAGTGGAAAGACTGTAGTGGACAGAATAAAGTGTAGACTATAGTGGAAAGACTAAAGTGGACAGAGAATAGTCGAAAGACTAAAGTGGACAGACTATAGTGGAAAGACTAAAGTGGACAGACTAAAGTGGACAGACTATAGTGGAAATACTGTAGTGGACAGAATAAAGTGGAGGGTATAGTGGAAAGAACAAAGTGGACAGAGAATAGTGGAAAGACTATAGTGGAGAGACTGTAGTGGACAGAATAAAGTGGAGACTATAGTGGAAAGACTAAAGTGGACAGAGAATAGTGGAAAGACTAAAGTGGAAAGACTGTAGTTGACAGAATAAAGTGGAAAGACTAAAGTGGACAGACTAAAGTATACACACTGAAGTGGAAAGAATAAAGTGGAAAGACTAAAGTGGAAAGACTAAAGTGGACAGACTATAGTGGAAAGACTAAAGTGGACAGACTAAAGTGGAAAAACTAAAGTGGAAAGACTAAAGTGGACAGACTATAGTGGAAAGACTATAGTGGAAAGACTGTAGTGGACAGAATAAAGTGAAGACTATAGTGGAAAGACTAAAGTGGACAGACTATAGTGGAAAGACTATAGTGGAAAGACTGTAGTGGGCAGAATAAAGTGGAGACTATAGTGGAAAGACTAAAGTGGACAGAGAATAGTGGAAAGACTAAAGTGGACAGACTATAGTGGAAAGACTAAAGTGGACAGACTAAAGTGGAAAGACTAAAGTGGAAAGACTAAAGTGGACAGACTATAGTGGAAAGACTGTAGTGGACAGAATAAAGTGGAGACTGTAGTGGAAAGACTAAAGTGGACAGAGAATAGTGGAAAGACTAAAGTGGACAGACTATAGTGGAAAGACTAAAGTGGACAGACTAAAATGGAAAGATTAAAGTGGAAAGACTAAAGTGGACAGACTATAGTGGAAAGACTATAGAGGAAAGACTGTAGTGGGCAGAATAAAGTGGAGACTATAGTGGAAAGACTAAAGTGGACAGAGAATAGTGGAAAGACTAAAGTGGACAGACTATAGTGGAAAGACTAAAGTGGAAAGACTAAAGTGGAAAGACTAAAGTGGAAAGACTAAAATGGACAGACTATAGTGGAAAGACTGTAGTGGACAGAATAAAGTGGAGATTATAGTGGAAAGAATAAAGTGGACAGAGAATAGTGGAAAGACTAAAGTGGACAGACTATAGTGGAAAGACTATAGTGGAGAGACTGTAGTGGACAGAATAAAGTGGAGACTATAGTGGAAAGACTAAAGTGGACAGAGAATAGTGGAAAGACTAAAGTGGACAGACTATAGTGGAAAGACTAAAGTGGACAGACTAAAATGGAAAGATTAAAGTGGAAAGACTAAAGTGGACAGACTATAGTGGAAAGACTATAGTGGAGGGACTGTAGTGGACAGAATAAAGTGGAGACTATTGTGGAAAGACTAAAGTGGACAGAGAATAGTGGAAAGACTAAAGTGGACAGACTATAGTGGAAAGACTAAAGTGGACAGACTATAGTGGAAAGACTATAGTGGAGAGACTAAAGTGGACAGAGAATAGTCGAAAGACTAAAGTGGACACACTATAGTGGAAAGACTAAAGTGGACAGACTAAAGTGGACAGACTATAGTGGAAATACTGTAGTGGACAGAATAAAGTGGAGGGTATAGTGGAAAGAACAAAGTGGACAGAGAATAGTGGAAAGACTATAGTGGAGAGACTGTAGTGGACAGAATAAAGTGGAGACTATAGTGGAAAGACAAAAGTGGACAGAGAATAGTGGAAAGACTAAAGTGGAAAGACTGTAGTGGACAGAATAAAGTGGAAAGACTAAAGTGGACAGACTATAGTGGAAAAACTATAGTGGAAAGACTGTAGTGGACAGAATAAAGTGGAGACTATAGTGGAAAGACTAAAGTGGACAGAGAATAGTGGAAAGACTAAGTGGACAGACTATACTGGAAAGACTAAAGTGGACAGACAAAATGGAAAGATTAAAGTGGAAAGACTAAAGTGGACAGACTATAGTGGAAAGACTGAAGTTGAAAGACTCAGTGGACAGACTAAAGTATACACACTGAAGTGGAGAGAATAAAGTGGAAAGACTAAAGTGGAAAGACTAAAGTGGACAGACTATAGTGGAAAGACTAAAGTGGACAGACTAAAGTGGAAAAACTAAAGTGGAAAGACTAAAGTGGACAGACTATAGTGGAAAGACTATAGTGGAAAGACTGTAGTGGACAGAATAAAGTGAAGACTATAGTGGAAAGACTAAAGTGGACAGAGAATAGTGGAAAGACTAAAGTGGACAGACTATAGTGGAAAGACTAAAGTGGACAGACTAAAGTGGACAGACTATAGTGGAAATACTGTAGTGGACAAAATAAAGTGGAGACTATAGTGGAAAGACTAAAGTGGACAGAGAATAGTGGAAAGACTAAAGTGGACAGACTATAGTGGAAAGACTAAAGTGGACAGACTAAAGTGGACAGACTATAGTGGAAAGACTGTAGTGGACAGAATAAAGTGGAGACTATAGTGGAAAGACTAAAGTGGACAGAGAATAGTGGAAAGACTAAAGTGGACAGACTATAGTGGAAAGACTAAAGTGGACAGACTAAAGTGGACAGACTATAGTGGAAATACTGTAGTGGACAAAATAAAGTGGAGAGTGTAGTGGTAAGAATAAAGTGGACAGAGAATAGTGGAAAGACTAAAGTGGACAGACTCTAGTGGAAAGACAATAGTGGAGAGACTGTAGTGGACAGAATAAAGTGGAGACTATAGTGGAAAGACTAAAGTGGACAGAGAATAGTGGAAAGACTAAAGTGGACAGACTATACTGGAAAAACTAAAGTGGACAGACAAAATGGAAAGACTAAAGTGGAAAGACTAAAGTGGACAGACTATAGTGGAAAGACTGAAGTTGAAAGACTCAGTGGACAGACTAAAGTGTTCACACTGAAGTGGAAAGAATAAAGTGGAAAGACTAAAGTGGAAAGACTAAAGTGGACAGACTATAGTGGAAAGACTAAAGTGGACAGACTAAAGTGGAAAAACTAAAGTGGAAAGACTAAAGTGGACAGACTATAGTGGAAAGACTATAGTGGAAAGACTGTAGTGGACAGAATAAAGTGGAGACTATAGTGGAAAGACTAAAGTGGACAGACTATAGTGGAAAGACTATAGTGGAAAGACTGTAGTGGGCAGAATAAAGTGGAGACTATAGTGGAAAGACTAAAGTGGACAGAGAATAGTGGAAAGACTAAAGTGGACAGACTATAGTGGAAAGACTAAAGTGGACAGACTAAAGTGGAAAGACTAAAGTGGAAAGACTAAAGTGGACAGACTATAGTGGAAAGACTGTAGTGGACAGAATAAAGTGGAGACTATAGTGGAAAGACTAAAGTGGACAGACTATAGTGGAAAGACTAAAGTGGACAGACTAAAATGGAAAGACTAAAGTGGAAAGACTAAAGTGGACAGACTATAGTGGAAACACTGTAGTGGACAGAATAAAGTGGAGAGTATAGTGGAAAGAACAAAGTGGACAGAGAATAGTGGAAAGACTAAAGTGGACAGACTATAGTGGAAAGACTATAGTGGAGAGACTGTAGTGGACAGAATAAAGTGGAGACTATTGTGGAAAGACTAAAGTGGACAGAGAATAGTGGAAAGACTAAAGTGGAAAGACTATAGTGGAAAGACTAAAGTGGACAGACTATAGTGGAAAGACTAAAGTGGAAAGACTAAAGTGGAAAGACTAAAGTGGAAAGACTAAAGTGGACAGACTATAGTGGAAAGACTGTAGTGGACAGAATAAAGTGGAGAGTATAGTGGAAAGAATAAAGTGGACAGAGAATAGTGGAAAGACTAAAGTGGACAGACTATAGTGGAAAGACTATAGTGGAGAGACTATAGTGGACAGAATAAAGTGGAGACTATAGTGGAAAGACTAAAGTGGACAAAGAATAGTGGAAAGACTAAAGTGGAAAGACTGTAGTGGACAGAATAAAGAGGAAAGACTATAGTGGAAAGACTGTAGTGGACAGAATAAAGTGGAGACTATAGTGGAAAGACTAAAGTGGACAGAGAATAGTGGAAAGACTAAAGTGGACAGACTAAAGTGGAAAGAATAAAGTGGACAGACTATAGTGGAAAGACTGTAGTGGACAGAATAAAGTGGAGACTATAGTGGAAAGACTAAAGTGGACAGAGAATAGTGGAAAGACTAAAGTGGACAGACTATAGTGGAAAGACTAATGTGGACAGACTAAAGTGGACAGACTATAGTGGAAATACTGTAGTGGACAGAATAAAGTGGAGAGTATAGTGGAAAGAATGAAGTGGACAGAGAATAGTGGAAAGACTAAAGTGGACAGACTATAGTGGAAAGACAATAGTGGAGAGACTGTAGTGGACAGAATAAAGTGGAGACTATAGTGGAAAGACTAAAGTGGACAGAGAATAGTGGAAAGACTAAATTGGACAGACTATAGTGGAAAGACTAAAGTGAACAGACTAAAATGGAAAGACTAAAGTGGAAAGACTAAAGTGGACAGACTATAGTGGAAACACTGTAGTGGACAGAATAAAGTGGAGAGTATAGTGGAAAGAATAAAGTGGACAGAGAATAGTGGAAATACTAAAGTGGACAGACTATAGTGGAAAGACTAAAGTGGACAGAGAATAGTGGAAAGACTAAAGTGGAAAGACTGTAGTGGACAGAATAAAGTGGAAAGACTAAAGTGGACAGACTAAAGTATACACACTGAAGTGGAAAGAATAAAGTGGAAAGACTAAAGTGGAAAGACTAAAGTGGACAGACTATAGTGGAAAGACTAAAGTGGACAGACTAAAGTGGAAAAACTATAGTGGAAAGACTAAAGTGGACAGACTATAGTGGAAAGACTATAGTGGAAATACTGTAGTGGACAGAATAAAGTGGAGGGTATAGTGGAAAGAAAAAAGTGGACAGAGAATAGTGGTAAGACTATAGTGGAGAGACTATAGTGGAGAGACTATAGTGGACAGAATAAAGTGGAGACTATTGTGGAAAGACTAAAGTGGACAGAGAATAGTGGAAAGACTAAAGTGGACAGACTATAGTGGAAAGACTAAAGTGGACAGACTATAGTGGAAAGACTAAAGTGGAAAGACTAAAGTGGAAAGACTAAAGTGGAAAGACTAAAGTGGAAAGACTAAAGTGGACAGACTATTGTGGAAAGACTGTAGTGGACAGAATAAAGTGGAGAGTATAGTGGAAAGAATAAAGTGGACAGAGAATAGTGGAAAGACTAAAGTGGACGGACTATAGTGGAAAGACTATAGTGGAGAGACTATAGTGGACAGAATAAAGTGGAGACTATAGTGGAAAGAATAAAGTGGACAAAGAATAGTGGAAAGACTAAAGTGGAAAGACTGTAGTGGACAGAATAAAGTGGAAAGACTATAGTGGAAAGACTGTAGTGGACAGAATAAAGTGTAGACTATAGTGGAAAGACTAAAGTGGACAGAGAATAGTCGAAAGACTAAAGTGGACAGACTATAGTGGAAAGACTAAAGTGGACAGACTAAAGTGGACAGACTATAGTGGAAATACTGTAGTGGACAGAATAAAGTGGAGGGTATAGTGGAAAGAAAAAAGTGGACAGAGAATAGTGGAAAGACTATAGTGGAGAGACTGTAGTGGACAGAATAAAGTGGAGACTATAGTGGAAAGACTAAAGTGGACAGAGAATAGTGGAAAGACTAAAGTGGAAAGACTGTAGTGGACAGAATAAAGTGGAAAGACTAAAGTGGACAGACTAAAGTATACACACTGAAGTGGAAAGAATAAAGTGGAAAGACTAAAGTGGAAAGACTAAAGTGGACAGAATATAGTGGAAAGACTAAAGTGGACAGACTAAAGTGGAAAAACTATAGTGGAAAGACTAAAGTGGACAGACTATAGTGGAAAGACTATAGTGGAAAGACTGTAGTGGACAGAATAAAGTGAAGACTATAGTGGAAAGACTAAAGTGGACAGACTATAGTGGAAAGACTATAGTGGAAAGACTGTAGTGGGCAGAATAAAGTGGAGACTATAGTGGAAAGACTAAAGTGGACAGAGAATAGTGGAAAGACTAAAGTGGACAGACTATAGTGGAAAGACTAAAGTGGACAGACTAAAGTGGAAAGACTAAAGTGGAAAGACTAAAGTGGACAGACTATAGTGGAAAGACTGTAGTGGACAGAATAAAGTGGAGACTATAGTGGAAAGACTAAAGTGGACAGAGAATAGTGGAAAGACTAAAGTGGCCAGACTATAGTGGAAAGACTAAAGTGGACAGACTAAAGTGGACAGACTATAGTGGAAATACTGTAGTGGACAGAATAAAGTGGAGAGTATAGTGGAAAGAATAAAGTGGACAGAGAATAGTGGAAAGACTAAAGTGGACAGACTAAAGTGGAAAGACTAAAGTGGAAAGACTAAAGTGGAAAGACTAAAGTGGACAGACTATTGTGGAAAGACTGTAGTGGACAGAATAAAGTGGAGAGTATAGTGGAAAGAATAAAGTGGACAGAGAATAGTGGAAAGACTAAAGTGGACAGACTATAGTGGAAAGACTATAGTGGAGAGACTATAGTGGACAGAATAAAGTGGAGACTATAGTGGAAAGACTAAAGTGGACAAAGAATAGTGGAAAGACTAAAGTGGAAAGACTGTAGTGGACAGAATAAAGAGGAAAGACTATAGTGGAAAGACTGTAGTGGACAGACTAAAGTGTAGACTATAGTGGAAAGACTAAAGTGGACAGAGAATAGTCGAAAGACTAAAGTGGACAGACTATAGTGGAAAGACTAAAGTGGACAGACTAAAGTGGACAGACTATAGTGGAAATACTGTAGTGGACAGAATAAAGTGGAGGGTATAGTGGAAAGAACAAAGTGGACAGAGAATAGTGGAAAGACTATAGTGGAGAGACTGTAGTGGACAGAATAAAGTGGAGACTATAGTGGAAAGACTAAAGTGGACAGAGAATAGTGGAAAGACTAAAGTGGAAAGACTGTAGTGGACAGAATAAAGTGGAAAGACTAAAGTGGACAGACTAAAGTATACACACTGAAGTGGAAAGAATAAAGTGGAAAGACTAAAGTGGAAAGACTAAAGTGGACAGACTATAGTGGAAAGACTAAAGTGGACAGACTAAAGTGGAAAAACTAAAGTGGAAAGACTAAAGTGGACAGACTATAGTGGAAAGACTATAGTGGAAAGACTGTAGTGGACAGAATAAAGTGAAGACTATAGTGGAAAGACTAAAGTGGACAGACTATAGTGGAACGACTATAGTGGAAAGACTGTAGTGGGCAGAATAAAGTGGAGACTATAGTGGAAAGACTAAAGTGGACAGAGAATAGTGGAAAGACTAAAGTGGACAGACTATAGTGGAAAGACTAAAGTGGACAGACTAAAGTGGAAAGACTAAAGTGGAAAGACTAAAGTGGACAGACTATAGTGGAAAGACTGTAGTGGACAGAATAAAGTGGAGACTATAGTGGAAAGACTAAAGTGGACAGAGAATAGTGGAAAGACCAAAGTGGACAGACTATAGTGGAAAGACTAAAGTGGACAGACTAAAATGGAAAGATTAAAGTGGAAAGACTAAAGTGGACAGACTATAGTGGAAAGACTATAGAGGAAAGACTGTAGTGGGCAGAATAAAGTGGAGACTATAGTGGAAAGACTAAAGTGGACAGAGAATAGTGGAAAGACTAAAGTGGACAGACTATAGTGGAAAGACTAAAGTGGAAAGACTAAAGTGGAAAGACTAAAGTGGACAGACTATAGTGGAAAGACTGTAGTGGATAGAATAAAGTGGAGAGTATAGTGGAAAGAATAAAGTGGACAGAGAATAGTGGAAAGACTAAAGTGGACAGACTATAGTGGAAAGACTATAGTGGAGAGACTGTAGTGGACAGAATAAAGTGGAGACTATAGTGGAAAGACTAAAGTGGACAGAGAATAGTGGAAAGACTAAAGTGGACAGACTATAGTGGAAAGACTAAAGTGGACAGACTAAAATGGAAAGATTAAAGTGGAAAGACTAAAGTGGACAGACTATAGTGGAAAGACTATAGAGGAAAGACTGTAGTGGGCAGAATAAAGTGGAGACTATAGTGGAAAGACTAAAGTGGACAGAGAATAGTGGAAAGACTAAAGTGGACAGACTATAGTGGAAAGACTAAAGTGGAAAGACTAAAGTGGAAAGACTAAAGTGGAAAGACTAAAGTGGACAGACTATAGTGGAAAGACTGTAGTGGACAGAATAAAGTGGAGAGTATAGTGGAAAGAATAAAGTGGACAGAGAATAGTGGAAAGACTAAAGTGGACAGACTATAGTGGAAAGACTATAGTGGAGAGACTATAGTGGACAGAATAAAGTGGAGATTATAGTGGAAAGACTAAAGTGGAAAGACTAAAGTGGACAGAAAATTCTGGAAAGACTAAAGTGGAAAGACTGTAGTGGACAGAATAAAGAGGAAAGACTATAGTGGAAAGACTGTAGTGGACAGAATAACGTGCAGACTATAGTGGAAAGACTAAAGTGGACAGAGAATAGTGGAAAGACTAAAGTGGACGGACTATAGTGGAAAGACTAAAGTGGACAGACTAAAGTGGACAGAGAATAGTGGAAAGACTAAAGTGGACAGACTATAGTGGAAAGACTAAAGTGGACAGACTAAAGTGGACAGACTATAGTGGAAATACTGTAGTGGACAGAATAAAGTGGAGAGTATAGTGGAAAGAATAAAGTGGACAGAGAATAGTGGAAAGAATAAAGTGGACAGACTATAGTGGAAAGACTAAAGTGGACAGACTAAAATGGAAAGACTAAAGTGGAAAGACTAAAGTGGGCAGACTATAATGGAAAGACTATAGAGGAAAGACTGTAGTGGGCAGAATAAAGTGGAGACTATAGTGGAAAGACTAAAGTGGACAGACTATACTGGAAAGACTAAAGTGGACAGAGAATAGTGGAAAGACTGTAGTGGACAGAATAAAGTGGAAAGACTAAAGTGGACAGACTATAGTGGAAAAACTATAGTGGAAAGACTATAGTGGACAGAAAAAAGTGGAGACTATAGTGGAAAGACTAAACTGGACAGAGAATAGTGGAAAGACTAAGTGGACAGACTATACTGGAAAGACTAAAGTGGACAGACTATAGTGGAAAGACTGAAGTTGAAAGACTCAGTGGACAGACTAAAGTGTTCACACTGAAGTGGAAAGAATAAAGTGGAAAGACTAAAGTGGAAAGACTAAAGTGGACAGACTATAGTGGAAAGACTAAAGTGGAAAGACTACAGTGGACAGACTATAGTGGAAACACTGTAGTGGACAGAATAAAGTGGAGAGTATAGTGGAAAGAATAAAGTGGACAGAGAATAGTGGAAAGACTAAAGTGGACAGACTATAGTGGAAAGACTATAGTGGAGAGACTGTAGTGGACAGAATAAAGTGGAGACTATTGTGGAAAGACTAAAGTGGACAGAGAATAGTGGAAAGACTAAAGTGGACAGACTATAGTTGAAAGACTAAAGTGGACAGACTATAGTGGAAAGACTAAAGTGGAAAGACTAAAATGGAAAGACTAAAGTGGAAAGACTAAAGTGGAAAGACTAAAGTGGACAGACTATAGTGGAAAGACTGTAGTGGACAGAATAAAGTGGAGAGTTTAGTGGAAAGAATAAAGTGGACAGAGAATAGTGGAAAGACTAAAGTGGACAGACTATAGTGGAAATACTATATTGGAGAGACTATAGTGGACAGAATAAAGTGGAGACTATAGTGGAAAGACTAAAGTGGACAAAGAATAGTGGAAAGACTAAAGTGGAAAGACTGTAGTGGACAGAATAAAGAGGAAAGACTATAGTGGAAAGACTGTAGTGGACAGAATAAAGTGTAGACTATAGTGGAAAGACTAAAGTGGACAGAGAATAGTCGAAAGACTAAAGTGGACAGACTATAGTGGAAAGACTAAAGTGGACAGACTATAGTGGACAGACTATAGTGGAAATACTGTAGTGGACAGAATAAAGTGGAGAGTATAGTGGAAAGAACAAAGTGGACAGAGAATAGTGGAAAGACTATAGTGGAGAGACTGTAGTGGACAGAATAAAGTGGAGACTATAGTGGAAAGACTAAAGTGGACAGAGAATAGTGGAAAGACTAAAGTGGAAAGACTGTAGTGGACAGAATAAAGTGGAAAGACTAAAGTGGACAGACTATAGTGGAAAAACTATAGTGGAAAGACTGTAGTGGACAGAATAAAGTGGAGACTATAGTGGAAAGACTAAAGTGGACAGAGAATAGTGGAAAGACTAAGTGGACAGACTATACTGGAAAGACTAAAGTGGACAGACAAAATGGAAAGACTAAAGTGGAAAGACTAAAAAGGACAGACTATAGTGGAAAGACTGAAGTTGAAAGACTCAGTGGACAGACTAAAGTATACACACTGAAGTGGAAAGAATAAAGTGGAAAGACTAAAGTGAAAAGACTAAAGTGGACAGACTATAGTGGAAAGACTAAAGTGGACAGACTAAAGTGGAAAAACTAAAGTGGAAAGACTAAACTGGACAGAGAATAGTGGAAAGACTAAGTGGACAGACTATACTGGAAAGACTAAAGTGGACAGACTATAGTGGAAAGACTGAAGTTGAAAGACTCAGTGGACAGACTAAAGTGTTCACACTGAAGTGGAAAGAATAAAGTGGAAAGACTAAAGTGGAAAGACTAAAGTGGACAGACTATAGTGGAAAGACTAAAGTGGAAAGACTACAGTGGACAGACTATAGTGGAAACACTGTAGTGGACAGAATAAAGTGGAGAGTATAGTGGAAAGAATAAAGTGGACAGAGAATAGTGGAAAGACTAAAGTGGACAGACTATAGTGGAAAGACTATAGTGGAGAGACTGTAGTGGACAGAATAAAGTGGAGACTATTGTGGAAAGACTAAAGTGGACAGAGAATAGTGGAAAGACTAAAGTGGACAGACTATAGTTGAAAGACTAAAGTGGACAGACTATAGTGGAAAGACTAAAGTGGAAAGACTAAAATGGAAAGACTAAAGTGGAAAGACTAAAGTGGAAAGACTAAAGTGGACAGACTATAGTGGAAAGACTGTAGTGGACAGAATAAAGTGGAGAGTTTAGTGGAAAGAATAAAGTGGACAGAGAATAGTGGAAAGACTAAAGTGGACAGACTATAGTGGAAATACTATATTGGAGAGACTATAGTGGACAGAATAAAGTGGAGACTATAGTGGAAAGACTAAAGTGGACAAAGAATAGTGGAAAGACTAAAGTGGAAAGACTGTAGTGGACAGAATAAAGAGGAAAGACTATAGTGGAAAGACTGTAGTGGACAGAATAAAGTGTAGACTATAGTGGAAAGACTAAAGTGGACAGAGAATAGTCGAAAGACTAAAGTGGACAGACTATAGTGGAAAGACTAAAGTGGACAGACTATAGTGGACAGACTATAGTGGAAATACTGTAGTGGACAGAATAAAGTGGAGAGTATAGTGGAAAGAACAAAGTGGACAGAGAATAGTGGAAAGACTATAGTGGAGAGACTGTAGTGGACAGAATAAAGTGGAGACTATAGTGGAAAGACTAAAGTGGACAGAGAATAGTGGAAAGACTAAAGTGGAAAGACTGTAGTGGACAGAATAAAGTGGAAAGACTAAAGTGGACAGACTATAGTGGAAAAACTATAGTGGAAAGACTGTAGTGGACAGAATAAAGTGGAGACTATAGTGGAAAGACTAAAGTGGACAGAGAATAGTGGAAAGACTAAGTGGACAGACTATACTGGAAAGACTAAAGTGGACAGACAAAATGGAAAGACTAAAGTGGAAAGACTAAAAAGGACAGACTATAGTGGAAAGACTGAAGTTGAAAGACTCAGTGGACAGACTAAAGTATACACACTGAAGTGGAAAGAATAAAGTGGAAAGACTAAAGTGAAAAGACTAAAGTGGACAGACTATAGTGGAAAGACTAAAGTGGACAGACTAAAGTGGAAAAACTAAAGTGGAAAGACTAAAGTGGACAGACTATAGTGGAAAGACTATAGTGGAAAGACTGTAGTGGACAGAATAAAGTGAAGACTATAGTGGAAAGACTAAAGTGGACAGACTATAGTGGAAAGACTATAGTGGAAAGACTGTAGTTGGCAGAATAAAGTGGAGACTATAGTTGAAAGACTAAAGTGGACAGAGAATAGTGGAAAGACTAAAATGGACAGACTATAGTGGAAAGACTAAAGTGGACAGACTAAAGTGGAAAGACTAAAGTGGAAAGACTAAAGTGGACAGACTATAGTGGAAAGACTGTAGTGGACAGAATAAAGTGGAGACTATAGTGGAAAGACTAAAGTGGACAGAGAATAGTGGAAAGACTAAAGTGGACAGACTATAGTGGAAAGACTAAACTGGACAGACTATAGTGGAAATACTGTAGTGGACAGAATAAAGTGGAGAGTATAGTGGAAAGAATAAAGTGGACAGAGAATAGTGGAGAGACTGTAGTGGACAGAATAAAGTGGAGACTATTGTGGAAAGACTAAAGTGGACAGAGAATAGTGGAAAGACTAAAGTGGACAGACTATAGTGGAAAGACTAAAGTGGACAGACTATAGTGGAAAGACTAAAGTGGAAAGACTAAAGTGGAAAGACTAAAGTGGAAAGACTAAAGTGGAAAGACTAAAGTGGACAGACTATAGTGGAAAGACCGTAGTGGACAGAATAAAGTGGACAGACTATATTGGAAAGACTATAGTGGAGAGACTATAGTGGAAAGACTAAAGTGGGCAGACTAAAGTGGACAGACTATAGTGGAAATACTGTAGTGGACAGAATAAAGTGGAGAGTATAGTGGAAAGAATAAAGTGGACAGAGAATAGTGGAAAGACTAAAGTGGACAGACTGTAGTGGAAAGACTATAGTGGAGAGACTGTAGTGGACAGAATAAAGTGGAGACTATAGTGGAAAGACTAAAGTGGACAGAGAATAGTGGAAAGACTAAAGTGGACAGACTATAGTGGAAAGACTAAAGTGGACAGACTAAAATGGAAAGACTAAAGTGGAAAGAATAAAGTGGACAGACTATAGTGGAAAGACTATAGAGGAAAGACTGTAGTGGGCAGAATAAAGTGGAGAGTATAGTGGAAAGAATAAAGTGGACAGAGAATAGTGGAAAGACTAAAGTGGACAGACTATAGTGGAAAGACTAAAGTGGACAGACTAAAGTGGACAGACTATAGTGGAAATACTGTAGTGGACAGAATAAAGTGGAGAGTATAGTGGAAAGAATAAAGTGGACAGAGAATAGTGGAAAGAATAAAGTGGACAGACTATAGTGGAAAGACTAAAGTGGACAGACTAAAATGGAAAGACTAAAGTGGAAAGACTAAAGTGGGCAGACTATAATGGAAAGACTATAGAGGAAAGACTGTAGTGGGCAGAATAAAGTGGAGACTATAGTGGAAAGACTAAAGTGGACAGACTATACTGGAAAGACTAAAGTGGACAGAGAATAGTGGAAAGACTGTAGTGGACAGAATAAAGTGGAAAGACTAAAGTGGACAGACTATAGTGGAAAAACTATAGTGGAAAGACTATAGTGGACAGAAAAAAGTGGAGACTATAGTGGAAAGACTAAACTGGACAGAGAATAGTGGAAAGACTAAGTGGACAGACTATACTGGAAAGACTAAAGTGGACAGACAAAATGGAAAGACTAAAGTGGAAAGACTGTAGTGGACAGAATAAAGAGGAAAGACTATAGTGGAAAGACTGTAGTGGACAGAATAACGTGCAGACTATAGTGGAAAGACTAAAGTGGACAGAGAATAGTGGAAAGACTAAAGTGGACGGACTATAGTGGAAAGACTAAAGTGGACAGACTAAAGTGGACAGAGAATAGTGGAAAGACTAAAGTGGACAGACTATAGTGGAAAGACTAAAGTGGACAGACTAAAGTGGACAGACTATAGTGGAAATACTGTAGTGGACAGAATAAAGTGGAGAGTATAGTGGAAAGAATAAAGTGGACAGAGAATAGTGGAAAGAATAAAGTGGACAGACTATAGTGGAAAGACTAAAGTGGACAGACTAAAATGGAAAGACTAAAGTGGAAAGACTAAAGTGGGCAGACTATAATGGAAAGACTATAGAGGAAAGACTGTAGTGGGCAGAATAAAGTGGAGACTATAGTGGAAAGACTAAAGTGGACAGACTATACTGGAAAGACTAAAGTGGACAGAGAATAGTGGAAAGACTGTAGTGGACAGAATAAAGTGGAAAGACTAAAGTGGACAGACTATAGTGGAAAAACTATAGTGGAAAGACTATAGTGGACAGAAAAAAGTGGAGACTATAGTGGAAAGACTAAACTGGACAGAGAATAGTGGAAAGACTAAGTGGACAGACTATACTGGAAAGACTAAAGTGGACAGACAAAATGGAAAGACTAAAGTGGAAAGACTAAAGTGGACAGACTATAGTGGAAAGACTGAAGTTGAAAGACTCAGTGGACAGACTAAAGTGTTCACACTGAAGTGGAAAGAATAAAGTGGAAAGACTAAAGTGGAAAGACTAAAGTGGACAGACTATAGTGGAAAGACTAAAGTGGAAAGACTACAGTGGACAGACTATAGTGGAAACACTGTAGTGGACAGAATAAAGTGGAGAGTATAGTGGAAAGAATAAAGTGGACAGAGAATAGTGGAAAGACTAAAGTGGACAGACTATAGTGGAAAGACTATAGTGGAGAGACTGTAGTGGACAGAATAAAGTGGAGACTATTGTGGAAAGACTAAAGTGGACAGAGAATAGTGGAAAGACTAAAGTGGACAGACTATAGTTGAAAGACTAAAGTGGACAGACTATAGTGGAAAGACTAAAGTGGAAAGACTAAAATGGAAAGACTAAAGTGGAAAGACTAAAGTGGAAAGACTAAAGTGGACAGACTATAGTGGAAAGACTGTAGTGGACAGAATAAAGTGGAGAGTTTAGTGGAAAGAATAAAGTGGACAGAGAATAGTGGAAAGACTAAAGTGGACAGACTATAGTGGAAATACTATATTGGAGAGACTATAGTGGACAGAATAAAGTGGAGACTATAGTGGAAAGACTAAAGTGGACAAAGAATAGTGGAAAGACTAAAGTGGAAAGACTGTAGTGGACAGAATAAAGAGGAAAGACTATAGTGGAAAGACTGTAGTGGACAGAATAAAGTGTAGACTATAGTGGAAAGACTAAAGTGGACAGAGAATAGTCGAAAGACTAAAGTGGACAGACTATAGTGGAAAGACTAAAGTGGACAGACTATAGTGGACAGACTATAGTGGAAATACTGTAGTGGACAGAATAAAGTGGAGAGTATAGTGGAAAGAACAAAGTGGACAGAGAATAGTGGAAAGACTATAGTGGAGAGACTGTAGTGGACAGAATAAAGTGGAGACTATAGTGGAAAGACTAAAGTGGACAGAGAATAGTGGAAAGACTAAAGTGGAAAGACTGTAGTGGACAGAATAAAGTGGAAAGACTAAAGTGGACAGACTATAGTGGAAAAACTATAGTGGAAAGACTGTAGTGGACAGAATAAAGTGGAGACTATAGTGGAAAGACTAAAGTGGACAGAGAATAGTGGAAAGACTAAGTGGACAGACTATACTGGAAAGACTAAAGTGGACAGACAAAATGGAAAGACTAAAGTGGAAAGACTAAAAAGGACAGACTATAGTGGAAAGACTGAAGTTGAAAGACTCAGTGGACAGACTAAAGTATACACACTGAAGTGGAAAGAATAAAGTGGAAAGACTAAAGTGAAAAGACTAAAGTGGACAGACTATAGTGGAAAGACTAAAGTGGACAGACTAAAGTGGAAAAACTAAAGTGGAAAGACTAAAGTGGACAGACTATAGTGGAAAGACTATAGTGGAAAGACTGTAGTGGACAGAATAAAGTGAAGACTATAGTGGAAAGACTAAAGTGGACAGACTATAGTGGAAAGACTATAGTGGAAAGACTGTAGTTGGCAGAATAAAGTGGAGACTATAGTTGAAAGACTAAAGTGGACAGAGAATAGTGGAAAGACTAAAATGGACAGACTATAGTGGAAAGACTAAAGTGGACAGACTAAAGTGGAAAGACTAAAGTGGAAAGACTAAAGTGGACAGACTATAGTGGAAAGACTGTAGTGGACAGAATAAAGTGGAGACTATAGTGGAAAGACTAAAGTGGACAGAGAATAGTGGAAAGACTAAAGTGGACAGACTATAGTGGAAAGACTAAACTGGACAGACTATAGTGGAAATACTGTAGTGGACAGAATAAAGTGGAGAGTATAGTGGAAAGAATAAAGTGGACAGAGAATAGTGGAGAGACTGTAGTGGACAGAATAAAGTGGAGACTATTGTGGAAAGACTAAAGTGGACAGAGAATAGTGGAAAGACTAAAGTGGACAGACTATAGTGGAAAGACTAAAGTGGACAGACTATAGTGGAAAGACTAAAGTGGAAAGACTAAAGTGGAAAGACTAAAGTGGAAAGACTAAAGTGGAAAGACTAAAGTGGACAGACTATAGTGGAAAGACCGTAGTGGACAGAATAAAGTGGACAGACTATATTGGAAAGACTATAGTGGAGAGACTATAGTGGAAAGACTAAAGTGGGCAGACTAAAGTGGACAGACTATAGTGGAAATACTGTAGTGGACAGAATAAAGTGGAGAGTATAGTGGAAAGAATAAAGTGGACAGAGAATAGTGGAAAGACTAAAGTGGACAGACTGTAGTGGAAAGACTATAGTGGAGAGACTGTAGTGGACAGAATAAAGTGGAGACTATAGTGGAAAGACTAAAGTGGACAGAGAATAGTGGAAAGACTAAAGTGGACAGACTATAGTGGAAAGACTAAAGTGGACAGACTAAAATGGAAAGACTAAAGTGGAAAGAATAAAGTGGACAGACTATAGTGGAAAGACTATAGAGGAAAGACTGTAGTGGGCAGAATAAAGTGGAGAGTATAGTGGAAAGAATAAAGTGGACAGAGAATAGTGGAAAGACTAAAGTGGACAGACTATAGTGGAAAGACTATAGTGGAGAGACTATAGTGGACAGAATAAAGTGGAGATTATAGTGGAAAGACTAAAGTGGAAAGACTGTAGTGGACAGAATAAAGTGGAAAGACTAAAGTGGACAGACTATAGTGGAAAAACTATAGTGGAAAGACTGTAGTGGACAGAATAAAGTGGAGACTATAGTGGAAAGACTAAAGTGGACAGAGAATAGTGGAAAGACTAAGTGGACAGACTATACTGGAAAGACTAAAGTGGACAGAGAATAGTGGAAAGACTACAGTGGAAAGACTGTAGTGGACAGAATAAAGTGGAAAGACTAAAGTGGACAGACTATAGTGGAAAAACTATAGTGGAAAGACTGTAGTGGACGGAATAAAGTGGAGACTATAGTGGAAAGACTAAAGTGGACAGAGAATAGTGGAAAGACTAAGTGGACAGACTATACTGGAAAGACTAAAGTGGACAGACAAAATGGAAAGACTAAAGTGGAAAGACTAAAATGGACAGACTATAGTGGAAAGACTGAAGTTGAAAGACTCAGTGGACAGACTATAGTGGAAAGACTAAAGTGGACAGACTAAAGTGGAAAGAATGTAGTGGACAGAATAAAGTGGAGACTATAGTGGTAAGACTAAAGTGGACAGAGAATAGTGAAAAGACTATAGTGGACAGACTATATTGGAAAGACTATAGTGGAAAGACTTTAGTGGACGGAATAAAGTGGAGACTATAGTGGAAAGACTAAAGTGGAAAGACTAAAGTGGACAGACTAAAGTGTTCACACTGAAGTGGAAAGAATGAAGTGGAAAGACTAAAGTGGACAGACTATAGTGGAAAGACTAAAGTGGACAGACTAAAGTGGAAAGAATGTAGTGGACAGAATAAAGTGGAGACTATAGTGGTAAGACTAAAGTGGACAGAGAATAGTGAAAAGACTATAGTGGACAGACTATATTGGAAAGACTATAGTGGAAAGACTTTAGTGGACGGAATAAAGTGGAGACTATAGTGGAAAGACTAAAGTGGAAAGACTAAAGTGGACAGACTAAAGTGTTCACACTGAAGTGGAAAGAATAAAGTGGAAAGACTAAAGTGGAAAGACTATAGTGGAAAGACTGTAGTGGACAGAATAAAGTGGAGACTATAGTGGAAAGACTAAAGTGGACAGACTGAAGTGGAAAGACTATAGTGGAAAGACTAAAGTGGAAAGAATGTAGTGGACAGAATAAAGTGGAGACTATAGTGGTAAGACTAAAGTGGACAGAGAATAGTGAAAAGACTATAGTGGACAGACTATATTGGAAAGACTATAGTGGAAAGACTTTAGTGGACGGAATAAAGTGGAGACTATAGTGGAAAGACTAAAGTGGAAAGACTAAAGTGGACAGAGAATAGTGGCAAGACTAAAGTGGAAAGACTGTAGTGGACAGAATAAAGTGGAGACTATAGTGGATAGACTAAAGTGGAAAGACTAAAGTGGACAGACTATAGTGGAAAGACTATAGTGGAAAGACTGTAGTGGACAGAATAAAATTGAGACTATAGTGGAAAGCCTAAAGTGGACAGAGAATAGTGGAAAGACTAAAGTTGACAGACTATAGTGGAAAGACTATAGTGGAAAGACTGTAGTGGAAAGAATAAAGTGGAGACTATAGTGGAAAGACTAAAGTGGACAGAGAATAGTGGAAAGACTAAAGTGGAAAGACTAAAGTGGAAAGACTATAGTGGAAAGACTGTAGTGGACAGAATAAAGTGGAGACTATAGTGGAAAGACTAAAGTGGACAGACTGAAGTGGAAAGACTATAGTGGAAAGACTAAAGTGGAAAGAATGTAGTGGACAGAATAAAGTGGAGACTATAGTGGTAAGACTAAAGTGGACAGAGAATAGTGAAAAGACTATAGTGGACAGACTATATTGGAAAGACTATAGTGGAAAGACTTTAGTGGACGGAATAAAGTGGAGACTATAGTGGAAAGACTAAAGTGGAAAGACTAAAGTGGACAGAGAATAGTGGCAAGACTAAAGTGGAAAGACTGTAGTGGACAGAATAAAGTGGAGACTATAGTGGATAGACTAAAGTGGAAAAACTAAAGTGGACAGACTATAGTGGAAAGACTGTAGTGGACAGAATAAAATGGAGACTATAGTGGAAAGCCTAAAGTGGACAGAGAATAGTGGAAAGACTAAAGTTGACAGACTATAGTGGAAAGACTATAGTGGAAAGACAGTAGTGGAAAGAATAAAGTGGAGACTATAGTGGAAAGACTAAAGTGGACAGAGAATAGTGGAAAGACTAAAGTGGAAAGACTATAGTGGAAAGACTATAGTGGAAAGACTGTAGTGGGCAGAATAAAGTGGAGACTATAGTGGAAAGACTAAAGTGGACAGAGAATAGTGGAAAGACTAAAGTGGACAGACTGTAGTGGAAAGACTAAAGTGGACAGACTAAAGTGGAAAGACTAAAGTGGACAGACTATAGTGGAAAGACTGTAGTGGACAGAATAAAGTGGAAAGACTATAGTGGAAAGACTGTAGTGGACAGAATAAAGTGGAGACTATAGTGGATTGACTAAAGTGGACAGAGAATAGTGGAAAGACTAAAGTGGACAGACTATAGTGGAAAGACTAAAGTGGACAGACTAAAGTGGACAGACTATAGTTGAAATACTGTAGTGGACAGAATAAAGTGCAGAGTATAGTGGAAAGAATAAAGTGGACAGAGAATAGTGGAAAGACTAAAGTGGACAGACTATAGTGGAAAGACTAAAGTGGACAGACTAAAGTGGACAAAGAATAGTGGAAAGACTAAAGTGGAAAGACTGTAGTGGACAGAATAAAGTGGAGACTATAGTGGAAAGACTAAAGTGGACAGACAATAGTGGAAAGACTAAAGTGGACAGACTATAGTGGAAAGACTAAAGTGGAAAGACTAAAGTGGACAGAGAATAGTGGAAAGACTAAAGTGGAGAGACTGTAGTGGACAGAATAAAGTGGAGACTATAGTGGAGAGACTAAAGTGGAAAGACAAAAGTGGACAGACTATAGTGGAAAGACTGTAGTGGAAAGACTAAAGTGGACAGACTAAAGTGGAAAGACTAAAGTGGAAAGACTAAAGTGGAAAGACTATAGTGGAAAGACTAAAGTGGACAGACTAAAGTGGAAAGACTAAAGTGGAAAGACTATAGAGGAAAGACTGTAGTGGGCAGAATAAAGTGGAGACTATAGTGGAAAGACTAAAGTGGACAGAGAATAGTGGAAAGACTAAAGTGGACAGACTATAGTGGAAAGACTAAAGTGGAAAGACTAAAGTGGAAAGACTAAAGTGGAAAGACTAAAGTGGACAGACTATAGTGGAAAGACTATAGTGGAGAGACTATAGTGGACAGAATAAAGTGGAGATTATAGTGGAAAGACTAAAGTGGACAGAGAATAGTGGAAAGACTAAAGTGGAAAGACTGTAGTGGACAGAATAAAGAGGAAAGACTATAGTGGAAAGACTGTAGTGGACAGAATAAAGTGTAGACTATAGTGGAAAGACTAAAAATGACAGAGAATAGTGGAAAGACTAAAGTGGACAGACTATAGTGGAAAGACTAAAGTGGACAGACTAAAGTGGACAGACTATAGTGGAAATACTGTAGTGGACAGAATAAAGTGGAGAGTATAGTGGAAAGAATAAAGTGGACAGAGAATAGTGGAAAGACTAAAGTGGACAGACTATAGTGGAAAGACTATAGTGGAGAGACTGTAGTGGACAGAATAAAGTGGAGACTATAGTGGAAAGACTAAAGTGGACAGAGAATAGTGGAAAGACTAAAGTGGAAAGACTGTAGTGGACGGAATAAAGTGGAAAGACTAAAGTGGACAGACTATAGTGGAAAAACTATAGTGGAAAGACTGTAGTGGACAGAATAAAGTGGAGACTATAGTGGAAAGACTAAAGTGGACAGAGAATAGTGGAAAGACTAAGTGGACAGACTATACTGGAAATACTAAAGTGGACAGACAAAATGGAAAGACTAAAGTGGGAAGACTAAAGTGGACAGACTATAGTGGAAAGACTGAAGTTGAAAGACTCAGTGGACAGACTAAAGTGTTCACACTGAAGTGGAAAGAATAAAGTGGAAAGACTAAAGTGGAAAGACTAAAGTGGACAGACTATAGTGGAAAGACTAAAGTGGACAGACTAAAGTGGAAAAACTAAAGTGGAAAGACTAAAGTGGACAGACTATAGTGGAAAGACTATAGTGGAAAGACTGTAGTGGACAGAATAAAGTGGAGACTATAGTGGAAAGACTAAAGTGGACAGACTATAGTGGAAAGACTATAGTGGAAAGACTGAAGTGGGCAGAATAAAGTGGAGACTATACTGGAAAGACTAAAGTGGACAGAGAATAGTGGAAAGACTAAAGTGGACAGACTATAGTGGAAAGACTAAAGTGGACAGACTAAAGTGGAAAGACTAAAGTGGAAAGACTAAAGTGGACAGACTATAGTGGAAAGACTGTAGTGGACAGAATAAAGTGGAGACTATAGTGGAAAGACTAAAGTGGACAGAGAATAGTGGAAAGACTAAAGTGGACAGACTATAGTGGAAAGACTAAAGTGGACAGACTAAAGTGGACAGACTATAGTGGAAATGCTGTAGTGGACAAAATAAAGTGGAGAGTGTAGTGGAAAGAATAAAGTGGACAGAGAATAGTGGAAAGACTAAAGTGGACAGACTATAGTGGAAAGACAATAGTGGAGAGACTGTAGTGGACAGAATAAAGTGGAGACTATAGTGGAAAGACTAAAGTAGACAGAGAATAGTGGAAAAACTAAAGTGGACAGACTATACTGGAAAGACTAAAGTGGACAGACAAAATGGAAAGACTAAAGTGGAAAGACTAAAGTGGACAGACTATAGTGGAAAGACTGAAGTTGAAAGACTCAGTGGACAGACTAAAGTGTTCACACTGAAGTGGAAAGAATAAAGTGGAAAGACTAAAGTGGAAAGACTAAAGTGGACAGACTATAGTGGAAAGACTAAAGTGGACAGACTAAAGTGGAAAAACTAAAGTGGAAAGACTAAAGTGGACAGACTATAGTGGAAAGACTATAGTGGAAAGACTGTAGTGGACAGAATAAAGTGGAGACTATAGTGGAAAGACTAAAGTGGACAGACTATAGTGGAAAGACTAAAGTGGACAGACTATAGTGGAAAGACTATAGTGGAGAGACTGTAGTGGACAGAATAAAGTGGAGACTATAGTGGAAAGACTAAAGTGGACAGAGAATAGTGGAAAGACTAAAGTGGAAAGACTGTAGTGGACGGAATAAAGTGGAAAGACTAAAGTGGACAGACTATAGTGGAAAAACTATAGTGGAAAGACTGTAGTGGACGGAATAAAGTGGAGACTATAGTGGAAAGACTAAAGTGGACAGAGAATAGTGGAAAGACTAAGTGGACAGACTATACTGGAAATACTAAAGTGGACAGACAAAATGGAAAGACTAAAGTGGGAAGACTAAAGTGGACAGACTATAGTGGAAAGACTGAAGTTGAAAGACTCAGTGGACAGACTAAAGTGTTCACACTGAAGTGGAAAGAATAAAGTGGAAAGACTAAAGTGGAAAGACTAAAGTGGACAGACTATAGTGGAAAGACTAAAGTGGACAGACTAAAGTGGAAAAACTAAAGTGGAAAGACTAAAGTGGACAGACTATAGTGGAAAGACTATAGTGGAAAGACTGTAGTGGACAGAATAAAGTGGAGACTATAGTGGAAAGACTAAAGTGGCCAGACTATAGTGGAAAGACTATAGTGGAAAGACTGAAGTGGGCAGAATAAAGTGGAGACTATAGTGGAAAGACTAAAGTGGACAGAGAATAGTGGAAAGACTAAAGTGGACAGACTATAGTGGAAAGACTAAAGTGGACAGACTAAAGTGGAAAGACTAAAGTGGAAAGACTAAAGTGGACAGACTATAGTGGAAAGACTGTAGTGACAGAATAAAGTGGAGACTATAGTGGAAAGACTAAAGTGGACAGAGAATAGTGGAAAGACTATAGTGGAGAGACTGTAGTGGACAGAATAAAGTGGAGACTATAGTGGAAAGACTAAAGTGGACAGAGAATAGTGGAAAGACTAAAGTGGAAAGACTGTAGTGGACAGAATAAAGTGGAAAGACTAAAGTGGACAGACTATAGTGGAAAAACTATAGTGGAAAGACTGTAGTGGACAGAATAAAGTGGAGACTATAGTGGAAAGACTAAAGTGGACAGAGAATAGTGGAAAGACTAAGTGGACAGACTATACTGGAAAGACTAAAGTGGACAGACAAAATGGAAAGACTAAAGTGGAAAGACTAAAGTGGACAGACTATAGTGGAAAGACTGAAGTTGAAAGACTCAGTGGACAGACTAAAGTATACACACTGAAGTGGAAAGAATAAAGTGGAAAGACTAAAGTGGAAAGACTAAAGTGGACAGACTATAGTGGAAAGACTAAAGTGGACAGACTAAAGTGGAAAAACTAAAGTGGAAAGACTAAAGTGGACAGACTATAGTGGAAAGACTATAGTGGAAAGACTGTAGTGGACAGAATAAAGTGAAGACTATAGTGGAAAGACTAAAGTGGACAGAGAATAGTGGAAAGACTAAAGTGGACAGACTATAGTGGAAAGACTAAAGTGGACAGACTAAAGTGGACAGACTATAGTGGAAATACTGTAGTGGACAAAATAAAGTGGAG
The DNA here is from genome assembly GCA_030848855.1 of Branchinecta sandiegonensis. Lineage (NCBI taxonomy): Eukaryota > Metazoa > Arthropoda > Branchiopoda > Anostraca > Branchinectidae > Branchinecta > Branchinecta sandiegonensis. Next base: position 38,205 of record JAUPMV010000092.1, read on the forward strand.
ACTATAGTGGAAAGACTAAAGTGGACAGAGAATAGTGGAAAGACTAAAGTGGACAGACTATAGTGGAAAGACTAAAGTGGACAGACTAAAGTGGACAGACTATAGTGGAAAGACTGTAGTGGACAGAATAAAGTGGAGAGTATAGTGGAAAGAATAAAGTGGACAGAGAATAGTGGAAAGACTAAAGTGGACAGACTATAGTGGAAAGACTATAGTGGAGAGACTATAGTGGACAGACTGTAGTGGACGGAATAAAGTGGAAAGACTAAAGTGGACAGACTATAGTGGAAAAACTATAGTGGAAAGACTGTAGTGGACGGAATAAAGTGGAGACTATAGTGGAAAGACTAAAGTGGACAGAGAATAGTGGAAAGACTAAGTGGAAACACTATACTGGAAATACTAAAGTGGACAGACAAAATGGAAAGACTAAAGTTGGAAGACTAAAGTGGACAGACTATAGTGGAAAGACTGAAGTTGAAAGACTCAGTGGAAAGACTAAAGTGTTCACACTGAAGTGGAAAGAATAAAGTGGAAAGACTAAAGTGGAAAGACTAAAGTGGACAGACTATAGTGGAAAGACTAAAGTGGACAGACTAAAGTGGAAAAACTAAAGTGGAAAGACTAAAGTGGACAGACTATAGTGGAAAGACTATAGTGGAAAGACTGTAGTGGACAGAATAAAGTGGAGACTATAGTGGAAAGACTAAAGTGGACAGACTATAGTGGAAAGACTATAGTGGAAAGACTGAAGTGGGCAGAATAAAGTGGAGACTATAGTGGAAAGACTAAAGTGGACAGAGAATAGTGGAAAGACTAGAGTGGACAGACTATAGTGGAAAGACTAAAGTGGACAGACTAAAGTGGAAAGACTAAAGTGGAAAGACTAAAGTGGACAGACTATAGTGGAAAGACTGTAGTGGACAGAATAAAGTGGAGACTATAGTGGAAAGACTAAAGTGGACAGAGAATAGTGGAAAGACTATAGTGGAGAGACTGTAGTGGACAGAATAAAGTGGAGACTATAGTGGAAAGACTAAAGTGGACAGAGAATAGTGGAAAGACTAAAGTGGAAAGACTGTAGTGGACAGAATAAAGTGGAAAGACTAAAGTGGACAGACTATAGTGGAAAAACTATAGTGGAAAGACTGTAGTGGACAGAATAAAGTGGAGCCTATAGTGGAAAGACTAAAGTGGACAGAGAATAGTGGAAAGACTAAGTGGACAGACTATACTGGAAAGACTAAAGTGGACAGGCAAAATGGAAAGACTAAAGTGGAAAGACTAAAGTGGACAGACCATAGTGGAAAGACTGAAGTTGAAAGACTCAGTGGACAGACTAAAGTATACACACTGAAGTGGAAAGAATAAAGTGGAAAGACTAAAGTGGAAAGACTAAAGTGGACAGACTATAGTGGAAAGACTAAAGTGGACAGACTAAAGTGGAAAAACTAAAGTGGAAAGACTAAAGTGGACAGACTATAGTGGAAAGACTATAGTGGAAAGACTGTAGTGGACAGAATAAAGTGAAGACTATAGTGGAAAGACTAAAGTGGACAGAGAATAGTGGAAAGACTAAAGTGGACAGACTATAGTGGAAAGACTAAAGTGGACAGACTAAAGTGGACAGACTATAGTGGAAATACTGTAGTGGACAAAATAAAGTGGAGACTATAGTGGAAAGACTAAAGTGGACAGAGAATAGTGGAAAGACTAAAGTGGACAGACTATAGTGGAAAGACTAAAGTGGACAGACTAAAGTGGACAGACTATAGTGGAAAGACTGTAGTGGACAGAATAAAGTGGAGAATATAGTGGAAAGAATAAAGTGGACAGAGAATAGTGGAAAGACTAAAGTGGACAGACTATAGTGGAAAGACTATAGTGGAGAGACTATAGTGGACAGAATAAAGTGGAGACTATAGTAGAAAGACTAAAGTGGACAAAGAATAGTGGAAAGACTAAAGTGGAAAGACTGTAGTGGACAGAATAAAGAGGAAAGACTATAGTGGAAAGACTGTAGTGGACAGAATAAAGTGGAGACTATAGTGGAAAGACGAAAGTGGACAGAGAATAGTGGAAAGACTAAAGTGGACAGACTAAAGTGGAAAGAATAAAGTGGACAGACTATAGTGGAACGACTGTAGTGGACAGAATAAAGTGGAGAGTATAGTGGAAAGAATAAAGTGGACAGAGAATAGTGGAAAGACTGAAGTGGACAGACTATAGTGGAAAGACTAAAGTGGACAGACTAAAATGGAAAGACTAAAGTGGAAAGACTAAAGTGGACAGACTATAGTGGAAACACTGTAGTGGACAGAATAAAGTGGAGAGTATAGTGGAAATAATAAAGTGGACAGAGAATAGTGGAAAGACTAAAGTGGACAGACTATAGTGGAAAGACTATAGTGGAGAGACTATAGTGGAAAGACTATAGTGGACAGAATAAAGTGGAGACTATAGTGGAAAGACTAAAGTGGACAGAGAATAGTGGAAAGACTAAAGTGGACAGACTAAAGTGGAGACTATAGTGGAAAGACTAAAGTGGACAGAGAATAGTGGAAAGACTAAAGTGGACAGACTAAAGTGGAAAGAATAAAGTGGAGACTATAGTGGAAAGACTAAAGTGGACAAAGAATAGTGGAAAGACTAAAGTGGAAAGACTGTAGTGGACAGAATAAAGAGGAAAGACTATAGTGGAAAGACTGTAGTGGACAGAATAAAGTGGAGACTATAGTGGAAAGACTAAAGTGGACAGAGAATAGTGGAAAGACTAAAGTGGACAGACTAAAGTGGAAAGAATAAAGTGGACGGACTATAGTGGAAAGACTGTAGTGGACAGAATAAAGTGGAGACTATAGTGGAAAGACTAAAGTGGACAGAGAATAGTGGAAAGACTAAAGTGGACAGACTATAGTGGAAAGACTAATGTGGACAGACTAAAGTGGACAGACTATAGTGGAAATACTGTAGTGGACAGAATAAAGTGGAGAGTATAGTGGAAAGAATAATGTGGACAGAGAATAGTGGAAAGACTAAAGTGGACAGACTATAGTGGAAAGACTAAAGTGGAAAGACTAAAGTGGAAAGACTAAAGTGGAAAGACTAAAGTGGAAAGACTACTATACTGGAAAGACTAAAGTGGACAGACAAAATGGAAAGATTAAAGTGGAAAGACTAAGTGGACAGACTATACTGGAAAGACTAAAGTGGACAGACAAAATGGAAAGAATAAAGTGGAAAGACTAAAGTGGAAAGACTAAAGTGGACAGACTATAGTGGAAAGACTGAAGTGGACAGACTAAAGTGGAAAAACTAAAGTGGAAAGACTAAAGTGGACAGACTATAGTGGAAAGACTATAGTGGAAAGACTGTAGTGGACAGAATAAAGTGAAGACTATAGTGGAAAGACTAAAGTGGACAGAGAATAGTGGAAAGATTAAAGTGGACAGACTATAGTGGAAAGACTAAAGTGGACAGACTAAAGTGGACAGACTATAGTGGAAATACTGTAGTGGACAAAATAAAGTGGAGACTATAGTGGAAAGACTAAAGTGGACAGAGAATAGTGGAAAGACTAAAGTGGACAGACTATAGTGGAAAGACTAAAGTGGACAGACTAAAGTGGACAGACTATAGTGGAAAGACTGTAGTGGACAGAATAAAGTGGAGACTATAGTGGAAAGACTAAAGTGGACAGAGAATAGTGGAAAGACTAAAGTGGACAGACTATAGTGGAAAGACTAAAGTGGACAGACTAAAGTGGACAGACTATAGTGGAAATACTGTAGTGGACAAAATAAAGTGGAGAGTGTAGTGGTAAGAATAAAGTGGACAGAGAATAGTGGAAAGACTAAAGTGGACAGACTATAGTGGAAAGACAATAGTGGAGAGACTGTAGTGGACAGAATAAAGTGGAGACTATAGTGGAAAGACTAAAGTGGACAGAGAATAGTGGAAAGACTAAAGTGGACAGACTATACTGGAAAGACTAAAGTGGACAGACAAAATGGAAAGACTAAAGTGGAAAGACTAAAGTGGACAGACTATAGTGGAAAGACTGAAGTTGAAAGACTCAGTGGACAGACTAAAGTGTTCACACTGAAGTGGAAAGAATAAAGTGGAAAGACTAAAGTGGAAAGACTAAAGTGGACAGACTATAGTGGAAAGACTAAAGTGGACAGACTAAAGTGGAAAAACTAAAGTGGAAAGACTAAAGTGGACAGACTATAGTGGAAAGACTATAGTGGAAAGACTGTAGTGGACAGAATAAAGTGGAGACTATAGTGGAAAGATTAAAGTGGACAGACTATAGTGGAAAGACTATAGTGGAAAGACTGTAGTGGGCAGAATAAAGTGGAGACTATAGTGGAAAGACTAAAGTGGACAGAGAATAGTGGAAAGACTAAAGTGGACAGACTATAGTGGAAAGACAAAAGTGGACAGACTAAAGTGGAAAGACTAAAGTGGAAAGACTAAAGTGGACAGACTATAGTGGAAAGACTGTAGTGGACAGAATAAAGTGGAGACTATAGTGGAAAGACTAAAGTGGACAGAGAATAGTGGAAAGACTAAAGTGGACAGACTATAGTGGAAAGACTAATGTGGACAGACTAAAGTGGACAGACTATAGTGGAAATACTGTAGTGGACAGAATAAAGTGGAGAGTATAGTGGAAAGAATAAAGTGGACAGAGAATAGTGAAAAGACTAAAGTGGACAGACTATAGTGGAAAGACAATAGTGGAGAGACTGGAGTGGACAGAATAAAGTGGAGACTATAGTGGAAAGACTAAAGTGGACAGACTAAAGTGGACAGACTATAGTGGAAATACTGTAGTGGACAAAATAAAGTGGAGACTATAGTGGAAAGACTAAAGTGGACAGAGAATAGTGGAAAGACTAAAGTGGACAGACTATAGTGGAAAGACTAAAGTGGACAGACTAAAGTGGACAGACTATAGTGGAAAGACTGTAGTGGACAGAATAAAGTGGAGACTATAGTGGAAAGACTAAAGTGGACAGAGAATAGTGGAAAGACTAAAGTGGACAGACTATAGTGGAAAGACTAAAGTGGACAGACTAAAGTGGACAGACTATAGTGGAAATACTGTAGTGGACAAAATAAAGTGGAGAGTGTAGTGGTAAGAATAAAGTGGACAGAGAATAGTGGAAAGACTAAAGTGGACAGACTATAGTGGAAAGACAATAGTGGAGAGACTGTAGTGGACAGAATAAAGTGGAGACTATAGTGGAAAGACTAAAGTGGACAGAGAATAGTGGAAAGACTAAAGTGGACAGACTATACTGGAAAGACTAAAGTGGACAGACAAAATGGAAAGACTAAAGTGGAAAGACTAAAGTGGACAGACTATAGTGGAAAGACTGAAGTTGAAAGACTCAGTGGACAGACTAAAGTGTTCACACTGAAGTGGAAAGAATAAAGTGGAAAGACTAAAGTGGAAAGACTAAAGTGGACAGACTATAGTGGAAAGACTAAAGTGGACAGACTAAAGTGGAAAAACTAAAGTGGAAAGACTAAAGTGGACAGACTATAGTGGAAAGACTATAGTGGAAAGACTGTAGTGGACAGAATAAAGTGGAGACTATAGTGGAAAGATTAAAGTGGACAGACTATAGTGGAAAGACTATAGTGGAAAGACTGTAGTGGGCAGAATAAAGTGGAGACTATAGTGGAAAGACTAAAGTGGACAGAGAATAGTGGAAAGACTAAAGTGGACAGACTATAGTGGAAAGACAAAAGTGGACAGACTAAAGTGGAAAGACTAAAGTGGAAAGACTAAAGTGGACAGACTATAGTGGAAAGACAAAAGTGGACAGACTAAAGTGGAAAGACTAAAGTGGAAAGACTAAAGTGGACAGACTATAGTGGAAAGACTGTAGTGGACAGAATAAAGTGGAGACTATAGTGGAAAGACTAAAGTGGACAGAGAATAGTGGAAAGACTAAAGTGGACAGACTATAGTGGAAAGACTAATGTGGACAGACTAAAGTGGACAGACTATAGTGGAAATACTGTAGTGGACAGAATAAAGTGGAGAGTATAGTGGAAAGAATAAAGTGGACAGAGAATAGTGAAAAGACCAAAGTGGACAGACTATAGTGGAAAGACAATAGTGGAGAGACTGGAGTGGACAGAATAAAGTGGAGACTATAGTGGAAAGACTAAAGTGGACAGAGAATAGTTGAAAGACTAAAGTGGACAGACTATAGTGGAAAGACTAAAGTGGACAGACTAAAATGGAAAGACTAAAGTGGAAAGACTAAAGTGGACAGACTATAGTGGAAACACTGCAGTGGACAGAATAAAGTGGAGAGTATAGTGGAAAGAATAAAGTGGACAGAGAATAGTGGAAAGACTAAAGTGGACAGACTATAGTGGAAAGACTATAGTGGAGAGACTGTAGTGGACAGAATAAAGTGGAGACTATTGTGGAAAGACTAAAGTGGACAGAGAATAGTGGAAAGACTAAAGTGGAAAGACTATAGTGGAAAGACTAAAGTGGACAGACTATAGTGGAAAGACTAAAGTGGAAAGACTAAAGTGGAAAGACTAAAGTGGAAAGACTAAAGTGGACAGACTAAAGTGGACAGACTATAGTGGAAAGACTCTAGTGGACAGAATAAAGTGGAGAGTATAGTGGAAAGAATAAAGTGGACAGAGAATAGTGGAAAGACTAAAGTGGACAGACTATAGTGGAAAGACTATAGTGGAGAGACTATAGTGGACAGAATAAAGTGGAGACTATAGTGGAAAGACTAAAGTGGACAAAGAATAGTGGAAAGACTAAAGTGGAAAGACTGTAGTGGACAGAATAAAGAGGAAAGACTATAGTGGAAAGACTGTAGTGGACAGAATAAAGTGGAGACTATAGTGGAAAGACTAAAGTGGACAGAGAATAGTGGAAAGACTAAAGTGGACAGACTAAAGTGGAAAGAATAAAGTGGACAGACTATAGTGGAAAGACTGTAGTGGACAGAATAAAGTGGAGACTATAGTGGAAAGACTAAAGTGGACAGAGAATAGTGGAAAGAGTAAAGTGGACAGACTATAGTGGAAAGACTAATGTGGACAGACTAAAGTGGACAGACTATAGTGGAAATACTGTAGTGGACAGAATAAAGTGGAGAGTATAGTGGAAAGAATAAAGTGGACAGAGAATAGTGGAAAGACTAAAGTGGACAGACTATAGTGGAAAGACAATAGTGGAGAGACTGTAGTGGACAGAATAAAGTGGAGACTATAGTGGAAAGACTAAAGTGGACAGAGAATAGTGAAAAGACTAAATTGGACAGACTATAGTGGAAAGACAAAAGTGAACAGACTAAAATGGAAAGACTAAAGTGGAAAGACTAAAGTGGACAGACTATAGTGGAAACACTGTAGTGGACAGAATAAAGTGGAGAGTATAGTGGAAAGAATAAAGTGGACAGAGAATAGTGGAAAGACTAAAGTGGACAGACTATAGTGGAAAGACTATAGTGGAGAGACCGTAGTGGACAGAATAAAGTGGAGACTATTGTGGAAAGACTAAAGTGGACAGAGAATAGTGGAAAGACTAAAGTGGACAGACTATAGTGGAAAGACTAAAGTGGACAGACTATAGTGGAAAGACTAAAGTGGAAAGACTAAAGTGGAAAGACTAAAGTGGAAAGACTAAAGTGGAAAGACTAAAGTGGACAGACTATTGTGGAAAGACTGTAGTGGACAGAATAAAGTGGAGAGTATAGTGGAAAGAATAAAGTGGACAGAGAATAGTGGAAAGACTAAAGTGGACAGACTATAGTGGAAAGACTATAGTGGAGAGACTATAGTGGACAGAATAAAGTTGGGACTATAGTGGAAAGACTAAAGTGGACAAAGAATAGTGGAAAGACTAAAGTGGAAAGACTGTAGTGGACAGAATAAAGAGGAAAGACTATAGTGGAAAGACTGTAGTGGACAGAATAAAGTGTAGACTATAGTGGAAAGACTAAAGTGGACAGAGAATAGTCGAAAGACTAAAGTGGACAGACTATAGTGGAAAGACTAAAGTGGACAGACTATAGTGGAAATACTGTAGTGGACAGAATAAAGTGGAGGGTATAGTGGAAAGAACAAAGTGGACAGAGAATAGTGGAAAGACTATAGTGGAGAGACTGTAGTGGACAGAATAAAGTGGAGACTATAGTGGAAAGACTAAAGTGGACAGAGAATAGTGGAAAGACTAAAGTGGAAAGACTGTAGTGGACAGAATAAAGTGGAAAGACTAAAGTGGACAGACTATAGTGGAAAAACTATAGCGGAAAGACTGTAGTGGACAGAATAAAGTGGAGACTATAGTGGAAAGACTAAAGTGGACAGAGAATAGTGGAAAGACTAAAGTGGACAGAGTATAGTGGAAAGACTAATGTGGACAGACTAAAGTGGACAGACTATAGTGGAAATACTGTAGTGGACAGAATAAAGTGTAGAGTATAGTGGAAAGAATAAAGTGGACAGAGAATAGTGAAAAGACTAAAGTGGACAGACTATAGTGGAAAGACAATAGTGGAGAGACTGGAGTGGACAGAATAAAGTGGAGATTATAGTGGAAAGACTAAAGTGGACAGAGAATAGTGGAAAGACTAAAGTGGACAGACTATAGTGGAAAGACTAAAGTGGACAGACTAAAATGGAAAGACTAAAGTGGAAAGACTAAAGTGGACAGACTATAGTGGAAACACTGCAGTGGACAGAATAAAGTGGAGAGTATAGTGGAAAGAATAAAGTGGACAGAGAATAGTGGAAAGACTAAAGTGGACAGACTATAGTGGAAAGACTATAGTGGAGAGACTGTAGTGGACAGAATAAAGTGGAGACTATTGTGGAAAGACTAAAGTGGACAGAGAATAGTGGAAAGACTAAAGTGGAAAGACTATTGTGGAAAGACTAAAGTGGACAGACTATAGTGGAAAGACTAAAGTGGAAAGACTAAAGTGGAAAGACTAAAGTGGAAAGACTAAAGTGGACAGACTAAAGTGGACAGACTATAGTGGAAAGACTCTAGTGGACAGAATAAAGTGGAGAGTATAGTGGAAAGAATAAAGTGGACAGAGAATAGTGGAAAGACTAAAGTGGACAGACTATAGTGGAAAGACTATAGTGGAGAGACTATAGTGGACAGAATAAAGTGGAGACTATAGTGGAAAGACTAAAGTGGACAAAGAATAGTGGAAAGACTAAAGTGGAAAGACTGTAGTGGACAGAATAAAGAGGAAAGACTATAGTGGAAAGACTGTAGTGGACAGAATAAAGTGGAGACTATAGTGGAAAGACTAAAGTGGACAGAGAATAGTGGAAAGACTAAAGTGGACAGACTAAAGTGGAAAGAATAAAGTGGACAGACTATAGTGGAAAGACTGCAGTGGACAGAATAAAGTGGAGACTATAGTGGAAAGACTAAAGTGGACAGAGAATAGTGGAAAGACTAAAGTGGACAGACTATAGTGGAAAGACTAATGTGGACAGACTAAAGTGGACAGACTATAGTGGAAATACTGTAGTGGACAGAATAAAGTGGAGAGTATAGTGGAAAGAATAAAGTGGACAGAGAATAGTGGAAAGACTAAAGTGGACAGACTATAGTGGAAAGACAATAGTGGAGAGACTGTAGTGGACAGAATAAAGTGGAGACTATAGTGGAAAGACTAAAGTGGACAGAGAATAGTGGAAAGACTAAATTGGACAGACTATACTGGAAAGACTAAAGTGAACAGACTAAAGTGGACAGACTATAGTGGAAACACTGTAGTGGACAGAATAAAGTGGAGAGTATAGTGGAAAGAATAAAGTGGACAGAGAATAGTGGAAAGACTAAAGTGGACAGACTATAGTGGAAAGACTATAGTGGAGAGACCGTAGTGGACAGAATAAAGTGGAGACTATTGTGGAAAGACTAAAGTGGACAGAGAATAGTGGAAAGACTAAAGTGGACAGACTATAGTGGAAAGACAAAAGTGGACAGACTAAAGTGGAAAGACTAAAGTGGAAAGACTAAAGTGGACAGACTATAGTGGAAAGACTGTAGTGGACAGAATAAAGTGGAGACTATAGTGGAAAGACTAAAGTGGACAGAGAATAGTGGAAAGACTAAAGTGGACAGACTATAGTGGAAAGACTAATGTGGACAGACTAAAGTGGACAGACTATAGTGGAAATACTGTAGTGGACAGAATAAAGTGGAGAGTATAGTGGAAAGAATAAAGTGGACAGAGAATAGTGAAAAGACTAAAGTGGACAGACTATAGTGGAAAGACAATAGTGGAGAGACTGGAGTGGACAGAATAAAGTGGAGACTATAGTGGAAAGACTAAAGTGGACAGAGAATAGTGGAAAGACTAAAGTGGACAGACTATAGTGGAAAGACTAAAGTGGACAGACTAAAATGGAAAGACTAAAGTGGAAAGACTAAAGTGGACAGACTATAGTGGAAACACTGCAGTGGACAGAATAAAGTGGAGAGTATAGTGAAAAGAATAAAGTGGACAGAGAATAGTGGAAAGACTAAAGTGGACAGACTATAGTGGAAAGACTATAGTGGAGAGACTGTAGTGGACAGAATAGAGTGGAGACTATTGTGGAAAGACTAAAGTGGACAGAGAATAGTGGAAAGACTAAAGTGGAAAGACTATAGTGGAAAGACTAAAGTGGACAGACTATAGTGGAAAGACTAAAGTGGAAAGACTAAAGTGGAAAGACTAAAGTGGAAAGACTAAAGTGGACAGACTAAAGTGGACAGACTATAGTGGAAAGACTCTAGTGGACAGAATAAAGTGGAGAGTATAGTGGAAAGAATAAAGTGGACAGAGAATAGTGGAAAGACTAAAGTGGACAGACTATAGTGGAAAGACTATAGTGGAGAGACTAAAGTGGACAGACTATAGTGGAAAGACTCTAGTGGACAGAATAAAGTGGAGAGTATAGTGGAAAGAATAAAGTGGACAGAGAATAGTGGAAAGACTAAAGTGGACAGACTATAGTGGAAAGACTATAGTGGAGAGAATATAGTGGACAGAATAAAGTGGAGACTATAGTGGAAAGACTAAAGTGGACAAAGAATAGTGGAAAGACCAAAGTGGAAAGACTGTAGTGGACAGAATAAAGAGGAAAGACTATAGTGGAAAGACTGTAGTGGACAGAATAAAGTGGAGACTATAGTGGAAAGACTAAAGTGGACAGAGAATAGTGGAAAGACTAAAGTGGACAGACTAAAGTGGAAAGAATAAAGTGGACAGACTATAGTGGAAAGACTGTAGTGGACAGAATAAAGTGGAGACTATAGTGGAAAGACTAAAGTGGACAGAGAATAGTGGAAAGACTAAAGTGGACAGACTATAGTGGAAAGACTAATGTGGACAGACTAAAGTGGACAGACTATAGTGGAAATACTGTTGTGGACAGAATAAAGTGGAGAGTATAGTGGAAAGAATAAAGTGGACAGAGAATAGTGGAAAGACTAAAGTGGACAGACTATAGTGGAAAGACAATAGTGGAGAGACTGTAGTGGACAGAATAAAGTGGAGACTATAGTGGAAAGACTAAAGTGGACAGAGAATAGTGGAAAGACTAAATTGGACAGACTATAGTGGAAAGACTAAAGTGAACAGACTAAAATGGAAAGACTAAAGTGGAAAGACTAAAGTGGACAGACTATAGTGGAAACACAGTAGTGGACAGAATAAAGTGGAGAGTATAGTGGAAAGAATAAAGTGGACAGAGAATAGTGGAAAGACTAAAGTGGACAGACTATAGTGGAAAGACTATAGTGGAGAGACCGTAGTGGACAGAATAAAGTGGAGACTATTGTGGAAAGACTAAAGTGGACAGAGAATAGTGGAAAGACTAAAGTGGACAGACTATAGTGGAAAGACAAAAGTGGACAGACTAAAGTGGAAAGACTAAAGTGGAAAGACTAAAGTGGACAGACTATAGTGGAAAGACTGTAGTGGACAGAATAAAGTGGAGACTATAGTGGAAAGACTAAAGTGGACAGAGAATAGTGGAAAGACTAAAGTGGACAGACTATAGTGGAAAGACTAATGTGGACAGACTAAAGTGGACAGACTATAGTGGAAATACTGTAGTGGACAGAATAAAGTGGAGAGTATAGTGGAAAGAATAAAGTGGACAGAGAATAGTGAAAAGACTAAAGTGGACAGACTATAGTGGAAAGACAATAGTGGAGAGACTGGAGTGGACAGAATAAAGTGGAGACTATAGTGGAAAGACTAAAGTGGACAGAGAATAGTGTAAAGACTAAAGTGGACAGACTATAGTGGAAAGACTAAAGTGGACAGACTAAAATGGAAAGACTAAAGTGGAAAGACTAAAGTGGACAGACTATAGTGGAAACACTGCAGTTGACAGAATAAAGTGGAGAGTATAGTGGAAAGAATAAAGTGGACAGAGAATAGTGGAAAGACTAAAGTGGACAGACTATAGTGGAAAGACTATAGTGGAGAGACTGTAGTGGACAGAATAGAGTGGAGACTATAGTGGAAAGACTAAAGTGGAAAGAGAATAGTGGAAAGACTAAAGTGGACAGACTATAGTGGAAAGACTAATGTGGACAGACTAAAGTGGACAGACTATAGTGGAAATACTGTAGTGGACAGAATAAAGTGGACAGAGAATAGTGGAAAGACTAAAGTGGACAGACTAAAGTGGAAAGAATAAAGTGGACAGACTATAGTGGAAAGACTGTAGTGGACAGAATAAAGTGGAGACTATAGTGGAAAGACTAAAGTGGACAGAGAATAGTGGAAAGACTAAAGTGGACAGACTATAGTGGAAAGACTAATGTGGACAGACTAAAGTGGACAGACTATAGTGGAAATACTGTAGTGGACAGAATAAAGTGGAGAGTATAGTGGAAAGAATAAAGTGGACAGAGAATAGTGGAAAGACTAAAGTGGACAGACTATAGTGGAAAGACAATAGTGGAGAGACTGTAGTGGACAGAATAAAGTGGAGACTATAGTGGAAAGACTAAAGTGGACAGAGAATAGTGGAAAGACTAAATTGGACAGACTATAGTGGAAAGACTAAAGTGAACAGACTAAAATGGAAAGACTAAAGTGGAAAGACTAAAGTGGACAGACTATAGTGGAAACACTGTAGTGGACAGAATAAAGTGGAGAGTATAGTGGAAAGAATAAAGTGGACAGAGAATAGTGGAAAGACTAAAGTGGACAGACTATAGTGGAAAGACTATAGTGGAGAGACCGTAGTGGACAGAATAAAGTGGAGACTAGTGTGGAAAGACTAAAGTGGACAGAGAATAGTGGAAAGACTAAAGTGGACAGACTATAGTGGAAAGACTAAAGTGGACAGACTATAGTGGAAAGACTAAAGTGGAAAGACTAAAGTGGAAAGACTAAAGTGGAAAGAATAAAGTGGAAAGACTAAAGTGGACAGACTATTGTGGAAAGACTGTAGTGGACAGAATAAAGTGCAGAGTATAGTGGAAAGAATAAAGTGGACAGAGAATAGTGGAAAGACTAAAGTGGACAGACTATAGTGGAAAGACTATAGTGGAGAGACTATAGTGGACAGAATAAAGTGGAGACTATAGTGGAAAGACTAAAGTGGACAAAGAATAGTGGAAAGACTAAAGTGGAAAGACTGTAGTGGACAGAATAAAGAGGAAAGACTATAGTGGAAAGACTGTAGTGGACAGAATAAAGTGTAGACTATAGTGGAAAGACTAAAGTGGACAGAGAATAGTCGAAAGACTAAAGTGGACAGACTATAGTGGAAAGACTAAAGTGGACAGACTAAAGTGGACAGACTATAGTGGAAATACTGTAGTGGACAGAATAAAGTGGAGGGTATAGTGGAAAGAACAAAGTGGACAGAGAATAGTGGAAAGACTATAGTGGAGAGACTGTAGTGGACAGAATAAAGTGGAGACTATAGTGGAAAGACTAAAGTGGACAGAGAATAGTGGAAAGACTAAAGTGGAAAGACTGTAGTGGACAGAATAAAGTGGAAAGACTAAAGTGGACAGACTATAGTGGAAAAACTATAGCGGAAAGACTGTAGTGGACAGAATAAAGTGGAGACTATAGTGGAAAGACTAAAGTGGACAGAGAATAGTGGAAAGACTAAGTGGACAGACTATACTGGAAAGACTAAAGTGGACAGACAAAATGGAAAGACTAAAGTGGAAAGACTAAAGTGGACAGACTATAGTGGAAAGACTGAAGTTGAAAGACTCAGTGGACAGACTAAAGTATACACACTGAAGTGGAAAGAATAAAGTGGAAAGACTAAAGTGGAAAGACTAAAGTGGACAGACTATAGTGGAAAGACTAAAGTGGACAGACTAAAGTGGAAAAACTAAAGTGGAAAGACTAAAGTGGACAGACTATAGTGGAAAGACTATAGTGGAATGACTGTAGTGGACAGAATAAAGTGAAGACTATAGTGGAAAGACTAAAGTGGACAGACTATAGTGGAAAGACTATAGTGGAAAGACTGTAGTGGGCAGAATAAAGTGGAGACTATAGTGGAAAGACTAAAGTGGACAGAGAATAGTGGAAAGACTAAAGTGGACAGACTATAGTGGAAAGACTAAAGTGGACAGACTAAAGTGGAAAGACTAAAGTGGAAAGACTAAAGTGGACAGACTATAGTGGAAAGACTGTAGTGGACAGAATAAAGTGGAGACTATAGTGGAAAGACTAAAGTGGACAGAGAATAGTGGAAAGACTAAAGTGGACAGACTATAGTGGAAAGACTAAAGTGGACAGACTAAAGTGGACAGACTATAGTGGAAATACTGTAGTGGACAGAATAAAGTGGAGAGTATAGTGGAAAGAATAAAGTGGACAGAGAATAGTGGAAAGACTAAAGTGGACAGACTATAGTGGAAAGACGATAGTGGAGAGACTGTAGTGGACAGAATAAAGTGGAGACTATAGTGGAAAGACTAAAGTGGACAGAGAATAGTGGAAAGACTAAAGTGGACAGACTATAGTGGAAAGACTAAAGTGGACAGACTAAAATGGAAAGATTAAAGTGGAAAGACTAAAGTGGACAGACTATAGTGGAAAGACTATAGAGGAAAGACTGTAGTGGGCAGAATAAAGTGGAGACTATAGTGGAAAGACTAAAGTGGACAGAGAATAGTGGAAAGACAAAAGTGGACAGACTATAGTGGAAAGACTAAAGTGGAAAGACTAAAGTGGAAAGACTAAAGTGGACAGACTATAGTGGAAAGACTGTAGTGGACAGAATAAAGTGGAGAGTATAGTGGAAAGAATAAAGTGGACAGAGAATAGTGGAAAGACTAAAGTGGACAGACTATAGTGGAAAGACTATAGTGGAAAGACTATAGTGGAGAGACTGTAGTAGACAGAATAAAGTGGAGACTATAGTGGAAAGACTAAAGTGGATAGAGAATAGTGGAAAGACTAAAGTGGACAGACTATAGTGGAAAGACTAAAGTGGAAAGACTAAAGTGGGCAGACTATAATGGAAAGACTATAGAGGAAAGACTGTAGTGGGCAGAATAAAGTGGAGACTATAGTGGAAAGACTAAAGTGGACAGAGAATAGTGAAAAGACTTAAGTGGACAGACTATAGTGGAAAGACTATAGTGGAAAGACTAAAGTGGAAAGACTAAAGTGGAAAGACTAAAGTGGACAGACTATAGTCGAAAGACTTTAGTGGACAGAATAAAGTGGGGAGTATAGTGGAAAGAATAAAGTGGAGATTATAATGGAAAGACTGGAGAATGGAGTGGACAGAGAATAGTGGAAAGACTAAAGTGGACAGACTATAGTGGAGAGACTATAGTGGACAGAATAAAGTGGAGATTATAATCGAAAGACTAAAGTGGAAAGACTGTAGTGGACAGAATAAAGTGGAAAGACTAAAGTGGACAGACTATAGTGGAAAAACTATAGTGGAAAGACTGTAGTGGACAGAATAAAGTGGAGACTATAGTGGAAAGACTAAAGTGGACAGAGAATAGTGGAAAGACAAAGTGGACAGACTATACTGGAAAGACTAAAGTGGACAGAGAATAGTGGAAAGACTAAAGTGGAAAGACTGTAGTGGACAGAATAAAGTGGAAAGACTAAAGTGGACAGACTATAGTGGAAAAACTATAGTGGAAAGACTATAGTGGACAGAAAAAAGTGGAGACTGTAGTGGAAAGACTAAACTGGACAGAGAATAGTGGAAAGACTAAGTGGACAGACTATACTGGAAAGACTAAAGTGGACAGACAAAATGGA
Source organism: Branchinecta sandiegonensis (assembly GCA_030848855.1). Taxonomy (NCBI): domain Eukaryota; kingdom Metazoa; phylum Arthropoda; class Branchiopoda; order Anostraca; family Branchinectidae; genus Branchinecta; species Branchinecta sandiegonensis. The sequence goes on from JAUPMV010000092.1 coordinate 54,491, forward strand.
AAGACTAAATTGGAAAGACTAAAGTGGACAGACTATAGTGGAAAGACTGAAGTTGAAAGACTCAGTGGACAGACTAAAGTGTTCACACTGAAGTGGAAAGAATAAAGTGGAAAGACTAAAGTGGAAAGACTAAAGTGGACAGACTATAGTGGGAAGACTAAAGTGGAAAGACTACAGTGGACAGACTATAGTGGAAAGACTATATTGGAGAGACTATAGTGGACAGAATAAAGTGGAGACTATAGTGGAAAGACTAAAGTGGACAAAGAATAGTGGAAAGACTAAAGTGGAAAGACTGTAGTGGACAGAATAAAGAGGAAAGACTATAGTGGAAAGACTGTAGTGGACAGAATAAAGTGTAGACTATAGTGGAAAGACTAAAGTGGACAGAGAATAGTCGAAAGACTAAAGTGGACAGACTATAGTGGAAAGACTAAAGTGGACAGACTAAAGTGGACAGACTATAGTGGAAATACTGTAGTGGACAGAATAAAGTGGAGAGTATAGTGGAAAGAACAAAGTGGACAGAGAATAGTGGAAAGACTATAGTGGAGAGACTGTAGTGGACAGAATAAAGTGACTATTTCACTATTACACTTTCACTATAGTGGAAAGACACTTTCACTATTTCACTATCACTACGGACAGACTATACTGGAAAGACTAAAGTGGACAGACAAAATGGAAAGTGGACAGACTATAGTGGAAAGACTGTAGTGGACAGAATAAAGTGGAGAGTATAGTGGAAAGAATAAAGTGGACAGACTATACTGGAAAGACTAAAGTGGACAGACAAAATGGAAAGACTAAAGTTGAAAGACTAAAGTGGACAGACTATAGTGGAAAGACTGAAGTTGAAAGACTCAGTGGACAGACTAAAGTGTTCACACTGAAGTGGAAAGAATAAAGTGGAAAGACTAAAGTGGAAAGACTATAGTGGAAAGACTGTAGTGGACAGAATAAAGTGGAGACTATAGTGGAAAGACTAAAGTGGACAGACTGAAGTGGAAAGACTATAGTGGAAAGACTAAAGTGGAAAGAATGTAGTGGACAGAATAAAGTGGAGACTATAGTGGTAAGACTAAAGTGGACAGAGAATAGTGGAAAGACTATAGTGGACAGACTATATTGGAAAGACTATAGTGGAAAGACTTTAGTGGACGGAATAAAGTGGAGACTATAGTGGAAAGACTAAAGTGGAAAGACTAAAGTGGACAGAGAATAGTGGCAAGACTAAAGTGGAAAGACTGTAGTGGACAGAATAAAGTGGAGACTATAGTGGATAGACTAAAGTGGAAAGACTAAAGTGGACAGACTATAGTGGAAAGACTGTAGTGGACAGAATAAAATTGAGACTATAGTGGAAAGCCTAAATTGGACAGAGAATAGTGGAAAGACTAAAGTTGACAGACTATAGTGGAAAGACTATAGTGGAAAGACTGTAGTGGAAAGAATAAAGTGGAGACTATAGTGGAAAGACTAAAGTGGAAAAAGAATAGTGGAAAGACTAAAGTGGAAAGACTAAAGTGGAAAGACTATAGTGGAAAGACTGTAGTGGACAGAATAAAGTGGAGACTATAGTGGAAAGACTAAAGTGGACGGACTGAAGTGGAAAGACTATAGTGGAAAGACTAAAGTGGAAAGAATGTAGTGGACAGAATAAAGTGGAGACTATAGTGGTAAGACTAAAGTGGACAGAGAATAGTGAAAAGACTATAGTGGACAGACTATATTGGAAAGACTATAGTGGAAAGACTTTAGTGGACGGAATAAAGTGGAGACTATAGTGGAAAGACTAAAGTGGAAAGACTAAAGTGGACAGAGAATAGTGGCAAGACTAAAGTGGAAAGACTGTAGTGGACAGAATAAAGTGGAGACTATAGTGGATAGACTAAAGTGGAAAAACTAAAGTGGACAGACTATAGTGGAAAGACTGTAGTGGACAGAATAAAATGGAGACTATAGTGGAAAGCCTAAAGTGGACAGAGAATAGTGGAAAGACTAAAGTTGACAGACTATAGTGGAAAGACTATAGTGGAAAGACTGTAGTGGAAAGAATAAAGTGGAGACTATAGTGGAAAGACTAAAGTGGACAGAGAATAGTGGAAAGACTAAATTGGACAGACTATAGTGGAAAGCCTAAAGTGGACAGAGAATAGTGGAAAGACTAAAGTTGACAGACTATAGTGGAAAGACTATAGTGGAAAGACTGTAGTGGAAAGAATAAAGTGGAGACTATAGTGGAAAGACTAAAGTGGACAGAGAATAGTGGAAAGACTAAATTGGACAGAGAATAGTGGAAAGACTAAAGTGGAAAGACTATAGTGGAAAGACTATAGTGGAAAGACTGTAGTGGGTAGAATAAAGTGGAGACTATAGTGGAAAGACTAAAGTGGACAGAGAATAGTGGAAAGACTAAAGTGGACAGACTGTAGTGGAAAGACTAAAGTGGACAGACTAAAGTGGAAAGACTAAAGTGGAAAGACTAAAGTGGACAGACTATAGTGGAAAGACTGTAGTGGACAGAATAAAGTGGAAAGACTATAGTGGAAAGACTGTAGTGGACAGAATAAAGTGGAGACTATAGTGGATTGACTAAAGTGGACAGAGAATAGTGGAAAGACTAAAGTGGACAGACTATAGTGGAAAGACTAAAGTGGACAGACTAAAGTGGACAGACTATAGTTGAAATACTGTAGTGGACAGAATAAAGTGCAGAGTATAGTGGAAAGAATAAAGTGGACAGAGAATAGTGGAAAGACTAAAGTGGACAGACTATAGTGGAAAGACTAAAGTGGACAGACTAAAGTGGACAAAGAATAGTGGAAAGACTAAAGTGGAAAGACTGTAGTGGACAGAATAAAGTGGAGACTATAGTGGAAAGACTAAAGTGGACAGACAATAGTGGAAAGACTAAAGTGGACAGACTATAGTGGAAAGACTAAAGTGGAAAGACTAAAGTGGACAGAGAATAGTGGAAAGACTAAAGTGGAGAGACTGTAGTGGACAGAATAAAGTGGAGACTATAGTGGAAAGACTAAAGTGGAAAGACAAAAGTGGACAGACTATAGTGGAAAGACTGTAGTGGAAAGACTAAAGTGGACAGACTAAAGTGGAAAGACTAAAGTGGAAAGACTATAGTGGAAAGACTAAAGTGGACAGACTAAAGTGGAAAGACTAAAGTGGAAAGACTATAGAGGAAAGACTGTAGTGGGCAGAATAAAGTGGAGACTATAGTGGAAAGACTAAAGTGGACAGAGAATAGTGGAAAGACTAAAGTGGACAGACTATAGTGGAAAGACTAAAGTGGAAAGACTAAAGTGGAAAGACTAAAGTGGAAAGGCTAAAGTGGACAGACTATAGTGGAAAGACTATAGTGGAGAGACTATAGTGGACAGAATAAAGTGGAGATTATAGTGGAAAGACTAAAGTGGAAAGACTAAAGTGGACAGAGAATAGTGGAAAGACTAAAGTGGAAAGACTGTAGTGGACAGAATAAAGAGGAAAGACTATAGTGGAAAGACTGTAGTGGACAGAATAAAGTGTAGACTATAGTGGAAAGACTAAAAATGACAGAGAATAGTGGAAAGACTAAAGTGGACAGACTATAGTGGAAAGACTAAAGTGGACAGACTAAAGTGGACAGACTATAGTGGAAATACTGTAGTGGACAGAATAAAGTGGAGAGTATAGTGGAAAGAATAAAGTGGACAGAGAATAGTGGAAAGACTAAAGTGGACAGACTATAGTGGAAAGACTATAGTGGAGAGACTGTAGTGGACAGAATAAAGTGGAGACTATAGTGGAAAGACTAAAGTGGACAGAGAATAGTGGAAAGACTAAAGTGGAAAGACTGTAGTGGACGGAATAAAGTGGAAAGACTAAAGTGGACAGACTATAGTGGAAAAACTATAGTGGAAAGACTGTAGTGGACAGAATAAAGTGGAGACTATAGTGGAAAGACTAAAGTGGACAGAGAATAGTGGAAAGACTAAGTGGACAGACTATACTGGAAATACTAAAGTGGACAGACAAAATGGAAAGACTAAAGTGGACAGAATAAAGTGGAGACTATAGTGGAAAGACTAAAGTGGACAGAGAATAGTGGAAAGACTAAAGTGGACAGACTATAGTGGAAAGACTAATGTGGACAGACTAAAGTGGACAGACTATAGTGGAAATACTGTAGTGGACAGAATAAAGTGGAGAGTATAGTGGAAAGAATAAAGTGGACAGAGAATAGTGGAAAGACTAAAGTGGACAGACTATAGTGGAAAGACAATAGTGGAGAGACTGTAGTGGACAGAATAAAGTGGAGACTATAGTGGAAAGACTAAAGTGGACAGAGAATAGTGGAAAGACTAAATTGGACAGACTATAGTGGAAAGACTAAAGTGAACAGACTAAAATGGAAAGACTAAAGTGGAAAGACTAAAGTGGACAGACTATAGTGGAAACACTGTAGTGGACAGAATAAAGTGGAGAGTATAGTGGAAAGAATAAAGTGGACAGAGAATAGTGGAAAGACTAAAGTGGACAGACTATAGTGGAAAGACTATAGTGGAGAGACCGTAGTGGACAGAATAAAGTGGAGACTATTGTGGAAAGACTAAAGTGGACAGAGAATAGTGGAAAGACTAAAGTGGACAGACTATAGTGGAAAGACAAAAGTGGACAGACTAAAGTGGAAAGACTAAAGTGGAAAGACTAAAGTGGACAGACTATAGTGGAAAGACTGTAGTGGACAGAATAAAGTGGAGACTATAGTGGAAAGACTAAAGTGGACAGAGAATAGTGGAAAGACTAAAGTGGACAGACTATAGTGGAAAGACTAATGTGGACAGACTAAAGTGGACAGACTATAGTGGAAATACTGTAGTGGACAGAATAAAGTGGAGAGTATAGTGGAAAGAATAAAGTGGACAGAGAATAGTGAAAAGACTAAAGTGGACAGACTATAGTGGAAAGACAATAGTGGAGAGACTGGAGTGGACAGAATAAAGTGGAGACTATAGTGGAAAGACTAAAGTGGACAGAGAATAGTGGAAAGACTAAAGTGGACAGACTATAGTGGAAAGACTAAAGTGGACAGACTAAAATGGAAAGACTAAAGTGGAAAGACTAAAGTGGACAGACTATAGTGGAAACACTGCAGTGGACAGAATAAAGTGGAGAGTATAGTGGAAAGAATAAAGTGGACAGAGAATAGTGGAAAGACTAAAGTGGACAGACTATAGTGGAAAGACTATAGTGGAGAGACTGTAGTGGACAGAATAGAGTGGAGACTATTGTGGAAAGACTAAAGTGGACAGAGAATAGTGGAAAGACTAAAGTGGAAAGACTATAGTGGAAAGACTAAAGTGGACAGACTATAGTGGAAAGACTAAAGTGGAAAGACTAAAGTGGAAAGACTAAAGTGGAAAGACTAAAGTGGACAGACTAAAGTGGACAGACTATAGTGGAAAGACTCTAGTGGACAGAATAAAGTGGAGAGTATAGTGGAAAGAATAAAGTGGACAGAGAATAGTGGAAAGACTAAAGTGGACAGACTATAGTGGAAAGACTATAGTGGAGAGACTAAAGTGGACAGACTATAGTGGAAAGACTCTAGTGGACAGAATAAAGTGGAGAGTATAGTGGAAAGAATAAAGTGGACAGAGAATAGTGGAAAGACTAAAGTGGACAGACTATAGTGGAAAGACTATAGTGGAGAGACTATAGTGGACAGAATAAAGTGGAGACTATAGTGGAAAGACTAAAGTGGACAAAGAATAGTGGAAAGACTAAAGTGGAAAGACTGTAGTGGACAGAATAAAGAGGAAAGACTATAGTGGAAAGACTTTAGTGGACAGAATAAAGTGGAGACTATAGTGGAAAGACTAAAGTGGACAGAGAATAGTGGAAAGACTAAAGTGGACAGACTAAAGTGGAAAGAATAAAGTGGACAGACTATAGTGGAAAGACTGTAGTGGACAGAATAAAGTGGAGACTATAGTGGAAAGACTAAAGTGGACAGAGAATAGTGGAAAGACTAAAGTGGACAGACTATAGTGGAAAGACTAATGTGGACAGACTAAAGTGGACAGACTATAGTGGAAATACTGTAGTGGACAGAATAAAGTGGAGAGAATAGTGGAAAGAATAAAGTGGACAGAGAATAGTGGAAAGACTAAAGTGGACAGACTATAGTGGAAAGACAATAGTGGAGAGACTGTAGTGGACAGAATAAAGTGGAGACTATAGTGGAAAGACTAAAGTGGACAGAGAATAGTGGAAAGACTAAATTGGACAGACTATAGTGGAAAGACTAAAGTGAACAGACTATAGTGGAAAGACTATAGTGGAGAGACCGTAGTGGACAGAATAAAGTGGAGACTATTGTGGAAAGACTAAAGTGGACAGAGAATAGTGGAAAGACTAAAGTGGACAGACTATAGTGGAAAGACAAAAGTGGACAGACTAAAGTGGAAAGACTAAAGTGGAAAGACTAAAGTGGACAGACTATAGTGGAAAGACTGTAGTGGACAGAATAAAGTGGAGACTATAGTGGAAAGACTAAAGTGGACAGAGAATAGTGGAAAGACTAAAGTGGACAGACTATAGTGGAAAGACTAATGTGGACAGACTAAAGTGGACAGACTATAGTGGAAATACTGTAGTGGACAGAATAAAGTGGACAGAGAATAGTGGAAAGACTAAAGTGGACAGACTAAAGTGGAAAGAATAAAGTGGACAGACTATAGTGGAAAGACTGTAGTGGACAGAATAAAGTGGAGACTATAGTGGAAAGACTAAAGTGGACAGAGTATAGTGGAAAGACTAAAGTGGACAGACTATAGTGGAAAGACTAATGTGGACAGACTAAAGTGGACAGACTATAGTGGAAATACTGTAGTGGACAGAATAAAGTGGAGAGTATAGTGGAAAGAATAAAGTGGACAGAGAATAGTGGAAAGACTAAAGTGGACAGACTATAGTGGAAAGACAATAGTGGAGAGACTGTAGTGGACAGAATAAAGTGGAGACTATAGTGGAAAGACTAAAGTGGACAGAGAATAGTGGAAAGACTAAATTGGACAGACTATAGTGGAAAGACTAAAGTGAACAGACTAAAATGGAAAGACTAAAGTGGAAAGACTAAAGTGGACAGACTATAGTGGAAACACTGTAGTGGACAGAATAAAGTGGAGAGTATAGTGGAAAGAATAAAATGGACAGAGAATAGTGGAAAGACTAAAGTGGACAGACTATAGTGGAAAGACTATAGTGGAGAGACCGTAGTGGACAGAATAAAGTGGAGACTATTGTGGAAAGACTAAAGGGGACAGAGAATAGTGGAAAGACTAAAGTGGACAGACTATAGTGGAAAGACTAAAGTGGACAGACTATAGTGGAAAGACTAAAGTGGAAAGACTAAAGTGGAAAGACTAAAGTGGAAAGAATAAAGTGGAAAGACTAAAGTGGACAGACTATTGTGGAAAGACTGTAGTGGACAGAATAAAGTGGAGAGTATAGTGGAAAGAATAAAGTGGACAGAGAATAGTGGAAAGACTAAAGTGGACAGACTATAGTGGAAAGACTATAGTGGAGAGACTATAGTGGACAGAATAAAGTGGAGACTATAGTGGAAAGACTAAAGTGGACAAAGAATAGTGGAAAGACTAAAGTGGAAAGACTGTAGTGGACAGAATAAAGAGGAAAGACTATAGTGGAAAGACTGTAGTGGACAGAATAAAGTGTAGACTATAGTGGAAAGACTAAAGTGGACAGAGAATAGTCGAAAGACTAAAGTGGACAGACTATAGTGGAAAGACTAAAGTGGACAGACTAAAGTGGACAGACTATAGTGGAAATACTGTAGTGGACAGAATAAAGTGGACAGACTATAGAGGAAAGACTATAGTGGAGAGACCGTAGTGGACAGAATAAAGTGGAGACTATTGTGGAAAGACTAAAGTGGACAGAGAATAGTGGAAAGACTAAAGTGGACAGACTATAGTGGAAAGACAAAAGTGGACAGACTAAAGTGGAAAGACTAAAGTGGAAAGACTAAAGTGGACAGACTATAGTGGAAAGACTGTAGTGGACAGAATAAAGTGGAGACTATAGTGGAAAGACTAAAGTGGACAGAGAATAGTGGAAAGACTAAAGTGGACAGACTATAGTGGAAAGACTAATGTGGACAGACTAAAGTGGACAGACTATAGTGGAAATACTGTAGTGGACAGAATAAAGTGGAGAGTATAGTGGAAAGAATAAAGTGGACAGAGAATAATGAAAAGACTAAAGTGGACAGACTATAGTGGAAAGACAATAGTGGAGAGACTGGAGTGGACAGAATAAAGTGGAGGCTATAGTGGAAAGACTAAAGTGGACAGAGAATAGTGGAAAGACTAAAGTGGACAGACTATAGTGGAAAAACTAAAGTGGACAGACTAAAATGGAAAGACTAAAGTGGAAAGACTAAAGTTGACAGACTATAGTGGAAACACTGCAGTGGACAGAATAAAGTGGAGAGTATAGTGGAAAGAATAAAGTGGACAGAGAATAGTGGAAAGACTAAAGTGGACAGACTATAGTGGAAAGACTATAGTGGAGAGACTGTAGTGGACAGAATAGAGTGGAGACTATAGTGGAAAGACTAAAGTGGACAGAGAATAGTGGAAAGACTAAAGTGGACAGACTATAGTGGAAAGACTAATGTGGACAGACTAAAGTAGACAGACTATAGTGGAAATACTGTAGTGGACAGAATAAAGTGGACAGAGAATAGTGGAAAGACTAAAGTGGACAGACTAAAGTGGAAAGAATAAAGTGGACAGACTATAGTGGAAAGACTGTAGTGGACAGAATAAAGTGGAGACTATAGTGGAAAGACTAAAGTGGACAGAGTATAGTGGAAAGACTAAAGTGGACAGACTATAGTGGAAAGACTAAAGTGGACAGACTATAGTGGAAAGACTATAGTGGAGAGACCGTAGTGGACAGAATAAAGTGGAGACTATTGTGGAAAGACTAAAGTGGACAGAGAATAGTGGAAAGACTAAAGTGGACAGACTATAGTGGAAAGACAAAAGTGGACAGAGAATAGTGGAAAGACTAAAGTGGACAGACTATAGTGGAAAGACTATAGTGGAGAGACCGTAGTGGACAGAATAAAGTGGAGACTATTGTGGAAAGACTAAAGTGGACAGAGAATAGTGGAAAGACTAAAGTGGACAGACTATAGTGGAAAGACAAAAGTGGACAGACTAAAGTGGAAAGACTAAAGTGGAAAGACTAAAGTGGACAGACTATAGTGGAAAGACTGTAGTGGACAGAATAAAGTGGAGACTATAGTGGAAAGACTAAAGTGGACAGAGAATAGTGGAAAGACTAAAGTGGACAGACTATAGTGGAAAGACTAATGTGGACAGACTAAAGTGGACAGACTATAGTGGAAATACTGTAGTGGACAGAATAAAGTGGAGAGTATAGTGGAAAGAATAAAGTGGACAGAGAATAATGAAAAGACTAAAGTGGACAGACTATAGTGGAAAGACAATAGTGGAGAGACTGGAGTGGACAGAATAAAGTGGAGACTATAGTGGAAAGACTAAAGTGGACAGAGAATAGTGGAAAGACTAAAGTGGACAGACTATAGTGGAAAAACTAAAGTGGACAGACTAAAATGGAAAGACTAAAGTGGAAAGACTAAAGTTGACAGACTATAGTGGAAACACTGCAGTGGACAGAATAAAGTGGAGAGTATAGTGGAAAGAATAAAGTGGACAGAGAATAGTGGAAAGACTAAAGTGGACAGACTATAGTGGAAAGACTATAGTGGAGAGACTGTAGTGGACAGAATAGAGTGGAGACTATAGTGGAAAGACTAAAGTGGACAGAGAATAGTGGAAAGACTAAAGTGGACAGACTATAGTGGAAAGACTAATGTGGACAGACTAAAGTGGACAGACTATAGTGGAAATACTGTAGTGGACAGAATAAAGTGGACAGAGAATAGTGGAAAGACTAAAGTGGACAGACTAAAGTGGAAAGAATAAAGTGGACAGACTATAGTGGAAAGACTGTAGTGGACAGAATAAAGTGGAGACTATAGTGGAAAGACTAAAGTGGACAGAGTATAGTGGAAAGACTAAAGTGGACAGACTATAGTGGAAAGACTAAAGTGGACAGACTATAGTGGAAAGACTATAGTGGAGAGACCGTAGTGGACAGAATAAAGTGGAGACTATTGTGGAAAGACTAAAGTGGACAGAGAATAGTGGAAAGACTAAAGTGGACAGACTATAGTGGAAAGACAAAAGTGGACAGAGAATAGTGGAAAGACTAAAGTGGACAGACTATAGTGGAAAGACTATAGTGGAGAGACCGTAGTGGACAGAATAAAGTGGAGACTATTGTGGAAAGACTAAAGTGGACAGAGAATAGTGGAAAGACTAAAGTGGACAGACTATAGTGGAAAGACAAAAGTGGACAGACTAAAGTGGAAAGACTAAAGTGGAAAGACTAAAGTGGACAGACTATAGTGGAAAGACTGTAGTGGACAGAATAAAGTGGAGACTATAGTGGAAAGACTAAAGTGGACAGAGAATAGTGGAAAGACTAAAGTGGACAGACTATAGTGGAAAGACTAATGTGGACAGACTAAAGTGGACAGACTATAGTGGAAATACTGTAGTGGACAGAATAAAGTGGAGAGTATAGTGGAAAGAATAAAGTGGACAGAGAATAATGAAAAGACTAAAGTGGACAGACTATAGTGGAAAGACAATAGTGGAGAGACTGGAGTGGACAGAATAAAGTGGAGACTATAGTGGAAAGACTAAAGTGGACAGAGAATAGTGGAAAGACTAAAGTGGACAGACTATAGTGGAAAAACTAAAGTGGACAGACTAAAATGGAAAGACTAAAGTGGAAAGACTAAAGTTGACAGACTATAGTGGAAACACTGCAGTGGACAGAATAAAGTGGAGAGTATAGTGGAAAGAATAAAGTGGACAGAGAATAGTGGAAAGACTAAAGTGGACAGACTATAGTGAAAAGACTATAGTGGAGAGACTGTAGTGGACAGAATAGAGTGGAGACTATAGTGGAAAGACTAAAGTGGACAGAGAATAGTGGAAAGACTAAAGTGGACAGACTATAGTGGAAAGACTAATGTGGACAGACTAAAGTGGACAGACTATAGTGGAAATACTGTAGTGGACAGAATAAAGTGGACAGAGAATAGTGGAAAGACTAAAGTGGACAGACTAAAGTGGAAAGAATAAAGTGGACAGACTATAGTGGAAAGACTGTAGTGGACAGAATAAAGTGGAGACTATAGTGGAAAGACTAAAGTGGACAGAGTATAGTGGAAAGACTAAAGTGGACAGACTATAGTGGAAAGACTAATGTGGACAGACTAAAGTGGACAGACTATAGTGGAAATACTGTAGTGGACAGAATAAAGTGGAGAGTATAGTGGAAAGAATAAAGTGGACAGAGAATAGTGGAAAGACTAAAGTGGACAGACTATAGTGGAAAGACAATAGTGGAGAGACTGTAGTGGACAGAATAAAGTGGAGACTATAGTGGAAAGACTAAAGTGGACAGAGAATAGTGGAAAGACTAAATTGGACAGACTATAGTGGAAAGACTGAAGTGAACAGACTAAAATGGAAAGACTAAAGTGGAAAGACTAAAGTGGACAGACTATAGTGGAAACACTGTAGTGGACAGAATAAAGTGGAGAGTATAGTGGAAAGAATAAAATGGACAGAGAATAGTGGAAAGACTAAAGTGGACAGACTATAGTGGAAAGACTATAGTGGAGAGACCGTAGTGGACAGAATAAAGTGGAGACTATTGTGGAAAGACTAAAGGGGACAGAGAATAGTGGAAAGACTAAAGTGGACAGACTATAGTGGAAAGACTAAAGTGGACAGACTATAGTGGAAAGACTAAAGTGGAAAGACTAAAGTGGAAAGACTAAAGTGGAAAGAATAAAGTGGAAAGACTAAAGTGGACAGACTATTGTGGAAAGACTGTAGTGGACAGAATAAAGTGGAGAGTATAGTGGAAAGAATAAAGTGGACAGAGAATAGTGGAAAGACTAAAGTGGACAGACTATAGTGGAAAGACTATAGTGGAGAGACTATAGTGGACAGAATAAAGTGGAGACTATAGTGGAAAGACTAAAGTGGACAAAGAATAGTGGAAAGACTAAAGTGGAAAGACTGTAGTGGACAGAATAAAGAGGAAAGACTATAGTGGAAAGACTGTAGTGGACAGAATAAAGTGTAGACTATAGTGGAAAGACTAAAGTGGACAGAGAATAGTCGAAAGACTAAAGTGGACAGACTATAGTGGAAAGACTAAAGTGGACAGACTAAAGTGGACAGACTATAGTGGAAATACTGTAGTGGACAGAATAAAGTGGAGGGTATAGTGGAAAGAACAAAGTGGACAGAGAATAGTGGAAAGACTATAGTGGAGAGACTGTAGTGGACAGAATAAAGTGGAGACTATAGTGGAAAGACTAAAGTGGACAGAGAATAGTGGAAAGACTAAAGTGGAAAGACTGTAGTGGACAGAATAAAGTGGAAAGACTAAAGTGGACAGACTATAGTGGAAAAACTATAGCGGAAAGACTGTAGTGGACAGAATAAAGTGGAGACTATAGTGGAAAGACTAAAGTGGACAGAGAATAGTGGAAAGACTAAGTGGACAGACTATACTGGAAAGACTAAAGTGGACAGACAAAATGGAAAGACTAAAGTGGAAAGACTAAAGTGGACAGACTATAGTGGAAAGACTGAAGTTGAAAGACTCAGTGGACAGACTAAAGTATACACACTGAAGTGGAAAGAATAAAGTGGAAAGACTAAAGTGGAAAGACTAAAGTGGACAGACTATAGTGGAAAGACTAAAGTGGACAGACTAAAGTGGAAAAACTAAAGTGGAAAGACTAAAGTGGACAGACTATAGTGGAAAGACTATAGTGGAAAGACTGTAGTGGACAGAATAAAGTGAAGACTATAGTGGAAAGACTAAAGTGGACAGACTATAGTGGAAAGACTATAGTGGAAAGACTGTAGTGGGCAGAATAAAGTGGAGACTATAGTGGAAAGACTAAAGTGGACAGAGAATAGTGGAAAGACTAAAGTGGACAGACTATAGTGGAAAGACTAAAGTGGACAGACTAAAGTGGAAAGACTAAAGTGGAAAGACTAAAGTGGACAGACTATAGTGGAAAGACTGTAGTGGACAGAATAAAGTGGAGACTATAGTGGAAAGACTAAAGTGGACAGAGAATAGTGGAAAGACTAAAGTGGACAGACTATAGTGGAAAGACTAAAGTGGACAGACTAAAGTGGACAGACTATAGTGGAAATACTGTAGTGGACAGAATAAAGTGGAGAGTATAGTGGAAAGAATAAAGTGGACAGAGAATAGTGGAAAGACTAAAGTGGACAGACTATAGTGGAAAGACTATAGTGGAGAGACTGTAGTGGACAGAATAAAGTGGAGACTATAGTGGAAAGACTAAAGTGGACAGAGAATAGTGGAAAGACTAAAGTGGACAGACTATACTGGAAATACTAAAGTGGACAGACAAAATGGAAAGACTAAAGTGGACAGAATAAAGTGGAGACTATAGTGGAAAGACTAAAGTGGACAGAGAATAGTGGAAAGACTAAAGTGGACAGACTATAGTGGAAAGACTAATGTGGACAGACTAAAGTGGACAGACTATAGTGGAAATACTGTAGTGGACAGAATAAAGTGGAGAGTATAGTGGAAAGAATAAAGTGGACAGAGAATAGTGGAAAGACTAAAGTGGACAGACTATAGTGGAAAGACAATAGTGGAGAGACTGTAGTGGACAGAATAAAGTGGAGACTATAGTGGAAAGACTAAAGTGGACAGAGAATAGTGGAAAGACTAAATTGGACAGACTATAGTGGAAAGACTAAAGTGAACAGACTAAAATGGAAAGACTAAAGTGGAAAGACTAAAGTGGACAGACTATAGTGGAAACACTGTAGTGGACAGAATAAAGTGGAGAGTATAGTGGAAAGAATAAAGTGGACAGAGAATAGTGGAAAGACTAAAGTGGACAGACTATAGTGGAAAGACTATAGTGGAGAGACCGTAGTGGACAGAATAAAGTGGAGACTATTGTGGAAAGACTAAAGTGGACAGAGAATAGTGGAAAGACTAAAGTGGACAGACTATAGTGGAAAGACAAAAGTGGACAGACTAAAGTGGAAAGACTAAAGTGGAAAGACTAAAGTGGACAGACTATAGTGGAAAGACTGTAGTGGACAGAATAAAGTGGAGACTATAGTGGAAAGACTAAAGTGGACAGAGAATAGTGGAAAGACTAAAGTGGACAGACTATAGTGGAAAGACTAATGTGGACAGACTAAAGTGGACAGACTATAGTGGAAATACTGTAGTGGACAGAATAAAGTGGAGAGTATAGTGGAAAGAATAAAGTGGACAGAGAATAGTGAAAAGACTAAAGTGGACAGACTATAGTGGAAAGACAATAGTGGAGAGACTGGAGTGGACAGAATAAAGTGGAGACTATAGTGGAAAGACTAAAGTGGACAGAGAATAGTGGAAAGACTAAAGTGGACAGACTATAGTGGAAAGACTAAAGTGGACAGACTAAAATGGAAAGACTAAAGTGGAAAGACTAAAGTGGACAGACTATAGTGGAAACACTGCAGTGGACAGAATAAACTGGAGAGTATAGTGGAAAGAATAAAGTGGACAGAGAATAGTGGAAAGACTAAAGTGGACAGACTATAGTGGAAAGACTATAGTGGAGAGACTGTAGTGGACAGAATAGAGTGGAGACTATTGTGGAAAGACTAAAGTGGACAGAGAATAGTGGAAAGACTAAAGTGGAAAGACTATAGTGGAAAGACTAAAGTGGACAGACTATAGTGGAAAGACTAAAGTGGAAAGACTAAAGTGGAAAGACTAAAGTGGAAAGACTAAAGTGGACAGACTAAAGTGGACAGACTATAGTGGAAAGACTCTAGTGGACAGAATAAAGTGGAGAGTATAGTGGAAAGAATAAAGTGGACAGAGAATAGTGGAAAGACTAAAGTGGACAGACTATAGTGGAAAGACTATAGTGGAGAGACTAAAGTGGACAGACTATAGTGGAAAGACTCTAGTGGACAGAATAAAGTGGAGAGTATAGTGGAAAGAATAAAGTGGACAGAGAATAGTGGAAAGACTAAAGTGGACAGACTATAGTGGAAAGACTATAGTGGAGAGACTATAGTGGACAGAATAAAGTGGAGACTATAGTGGAAAGACTAAAGTGGACAAAGAATAGTGGAAAGACTAAAGTGGAAAGACTGTAGTGGACAGAATAAAGAGGAAAGACTATAGTGGAAAGACTGTAGTGGACAGAATAAAGTGGAGACTATAGTGGAAAGACTAAAGTAGACAGAGAATAGTGGAAAGACTAAAGTGGACAGACTAAAGTGGAAAGAATAAAGTGGACAGACTATAGTGGAAAGACTGTAGTGGACAGAATAAAGTGGAGACTATAGTGGAAAGACTAAAGTGGACAGAGAATAGTGGAAAGATTAAAGTGGACAGACTATAGTGGAAAGACTAATGTGGACAGACTAAAGTGGACAGACTATAGTGGAAATACTGTAGTGGACAGAATAAAGTGGAGAGTATAGTGGAAAGAATAAAGTGGACAGAGAATAGTGGAAAGACTAAAGTGGACAGACTATAGTGGAAAGACAATAGTGGAGAGACTGTAGTGGACAGAATAAAGTGGAGACTATAGTGGAAAGACTAAAGTGGACAGAGAATAGTGGAAAGACTAAATTGGACAGACTATAGTGGAAAGACTAAAGTGAACAGACTAAAATGGAAAGACTAAAGTGGAAAGACTAAAGTGGACAGACTATAGTGGAAACACTGTAGTGGACAGAATAAAGTGGAGAGTATAGTGGAAAGAATAAAGTGGACAGAGAATAGTGGAAAGACTAAAGTGGACAGACTATAGTGGAAAGACTATAGTGGAGAGACCGTAGTGGACAGAATAAAGTGGAGACTATTGTGGAAAGACTAAAGTGGACAGAGAATAGTGGAAAGACTAAAGTGGACAGACTATAGTGGAAAGACAAAAGTGGACAGACTAAAGTGGAAAGACTAAAGTGGAAAGACTAAAGTGGACAGACTATAGTGGAAAGACTGTAGTGGACAGAATAAAGTGGAGACTATAGTGGAAAGACTAAAGTGGACAGAGAATAGTGGAAAGACTAAAGTGGACAGACTATAGTGGAAAGACTAATGTGGACAGACTAAAGTGGACAGACTATAGTGGAAATACTGTAGTGGACAGAATAAAGTGGAGAGTATAGTGGAAAGAATAAAGTGGACAGAGAATAGTGAAAAGACTAAAGTGGACAGACTGTAGTGGAAAGACAATAGTGGAGAGACTGGAGTGGACAGAATAAAGTGGAGACTATAGTGGAAAGACTAAAGTGGACAGAGAATAGTGGAAAGACTAAAGTGGACAGACTATAGTGGAAAGACTAAAGTGGACAGACTAAAATGGAAAGACTAAAGTGGAAAGACTAAAGTGGACAGACTATAGTGGAAACACTGCAGTGGACAGAATAAAGTGGAGAGTATAGTGGAAAGAATAAAGTGGACAGAGAATAGTGGAAAGACTAAAGTGGACAGACTATAGTGGAAAGACTATAGTGGAGAGACTGTAGTGGACAGAATAGAGTGGAGACTATAGTGGAAAGACTAAAGTGGACAGAGAATAGTGGAAAGACTAAAGTGGACAGACTATAGTGGAAAGACTAATGTGGACAGACTAAAGTGGACAGACTATAGTGGAAATACTGTAGTGGACAGAATAAAGTGGACAGAGAATAGTGGAAAGACTAAAGTGGACAGACTAAAGTGGAAAGAATAAAGTGGACAGACTATAGTGGAAAGACTGTAGTGGACAGAATAAAGTGGAGACTATAGTGGAAAGACTAAAGTGGACAGAGAATAGTGGAAAGACTAAAGTGGACAGACTATAGTGGAAAGACTAATGTGGACAGACTAAAGTGGACAGACTATAGTGGAAATACTGTAGTGGACAGAATAAAGTGGAGAGTATAGTGGAAAGAATAAAGTGGACAGAGAATAGTGGAAAGACTAAAGTGGACAGACTATAGTGGAAAGACAATAGTGGAGAGACTGTAGTGGACAGAATAAAGTGGAGACTATAGTGGAAAGACTAAAGTGGACAGAGAATAGTGGAAAGACTAAATTGGACAGACTATAGTGGAAAGACTAAAGTGAACAGACTAAAATGGAAAGACTAAAGTGGAAAGACTAAAGTGGACAGACTATAGTGGAAACACTGTAGTGGACAGAATAAAGTGGAGAGTATAGTGGAAAGAATAAAGTGGACAGAGAATAGTGGAAAGACTAAAGTGGACAGACTATAGTGGAAAGACTATAGTGGAGAGACCGTAGTGGACAGAATAAAGTGGAGACTATTGTGGAAAGACTAAAGTGGACAGAGAATAGTGGAAAGACTAAAGTGGACAGACTATAGTGGAAAGACTAAAGTGGACAGACTTTAGTGGAAAGACTAAAGTGGAAAGACTAAAGTGGAAAGACTAAAGTGGAAAGAATAAAGTGGAAAGACTAAAGTGGACAGACTATTGTGGAAAGACTGTAGTGGACAGAATAAAGTGGAGAGTATAGTGGAAAGAATAAAGTGGACAGAGAATAGTGGAAAGACTAAAGTGGACAGACTATAGTGGAAAGACTATAGTGGAGAGACTATAGTGGACAGAATAAAGTGGAGACTATAGTGGAAAGACTAAAGTGGACAAAGAATAGTGGAAAGACTAAAGTGGAAAGACTGTAGTGGACAGAATAAAGAGGAAAGACTATAGTGGAAAGACTGTAGTGGACAGAATAAAGTGTAGACTATAGTGGAAAGACTAAAGTGGACAGAGAATAGTCGAAAGACTAAAGTGGACAGACTATAGTGGAAAGACTAAAGTGGACAGACTAAAGTGGACAGACTATAGTGGAAATACTGTAGTGGACAGAATAAAGTGGAGGGTATAGTGGAAAGAACAAAGTGGACAGAGAATAGTGGAAAGACTATAGTGGAGAGACTGTAGTGGACAGAATAAAGTGGAGACTATAGTGGAAAGACTAAAGTGGACAGACAATAGTGGAAAGACTAAAGTGGAAAGACTGTAGTGGACAGAATAAAGTGGAAAGACTAAAGTGGACAGACTATAGTGGAAAAACTATAGCGGAAAGACTGTAGTGGACAGAATAAAGTGGAGACTATAGTGGAAAGACTAAAGTGGACAGAGAATAGTGGAAAGACTAAGTGGACAGACTATACTGGAAAGACTAAAGTGGACAGACAAAATGGAAAGACTAAAGTGGAAAGACTAAAGTGGACAGACTATAGTGGAAAGACTGAAGTTGAAAGACTCAGTGGACAGACTAAAGTATACACACTGAAGTGGAAAGAATAAAGTGGAAAGACTAAAGTGGAAAGACTAAAGTGGACAGACTATAGTGGAAAGACTAAAGTGGACAGACTAAAGTGGAAAAACTAAAGTGGAAAGACTAAAGTGGACAGACTATAGTGGAAAGACTATAGTGGAAAGACTGTAGTGGACAGAATAAAGTGAAGACTATAGTGGAAAGACTAAAGTGGACAGACTATAGTGGAAAGACTATAGTGGAAAGACTGTAGTGGGCAGAATAAAGTGGAGACTATAGTGGAAAGACTAAAGTGGACAGAGAATAGTGGAAAGACTAAAGTGGACAGACTATAGTGGAAAGACTAAAGTGGACAGACTAAAGTGGAAAGACTAAAGTGGAAAGACTAAAGTGGACAGACTATAGTGGAAAGACTGTAGTGGACAGAATAAAGTGGAGACTATAGTGGAAAGACTAAAGTGGACAGAGAATAGTGGAAAGACTAAAGTGGACAGACTATAGTGGAAAGACTAAAGTGGACAGACTAAAGTGGACAGACTATAGTGGAAATACTGTAGTGGACAGAATAAAGTGGAGAGTATAGTGGAAAGAATAAAGTGGACAGAGAATAGTGGAAAGACTAAAGTGGAAAGACTAAAGTGGACAGACTATAGCGGAAAGACTATAGAGGAAAGACTGTAGTGGGCAGAATAAAGTGGAGACTATAGTGGAAAGACTAAAGTGGACAGAGAATAGTGGAAAGACTAAAGTGGACAGACTATAGTGGAAAGACTAAAGTGGACAGACTAAAATGGAAAGATTAAAGTGGAAAGACTAAAGTGGACAGACTATAGTGGAAAGACTATAGAGGAAAGACTGTAGTGGGCAGAATAAAGTGGAGACTATAGTGGAAAGACTAAAGTGGACAGAGAATAGTGGAAAGACTAAAGTGGACAGACTATAGTGGAAAGACTAAAGTGGAAAGACTAAAGTGGAAAGACTAAAGTGGACAGACTATAGTGGAAAGACTGTAGTGGACAGAATAAAGTGGAGAGTATAGTGGAAAGAATAAAGTGGACAGAGAATAGTGGAAAGACTAAAGTGGACAGACTATAGTGGAAAGACTATAGTGGAAAGACTATAGTGGAGAGACTGTAGTAGACAGAATAAAGTGGAGACTATAGTGGAAAGACTAAAGTGGATAGAGAATAGTGGAAAGACTAAAGTGGACAGACTATAGTGGAAAGACTAAAGTGGAAAGACTAAAGTGGGCAGACTATAATGGAAAGACTATAGAGGAAAGACTGTAGTGGGCAGAATAAAGTGGAGACTATAGTGGAAAGACTAAAGTGGACAGAGAATAGTGGAAAGACTTAAGTGGACAGACTATAGTGGAAAGACTATAGTGGAAAGACTAAAGTGGAAAGACTAAAGTGGAAAGACTAAAGTGGACAGACTATAGTCGAAAGACTTTAGTGGACAGAATAAAGTGGGGAGTATAGTGGAAAGAATAAAGTGGAGATTATAATGGAAAGACTGGAGAATGGAGTGGACAGAGAATAGTGGAAAGACTAAAGTGGACAGACTATAGTGGAGAGACTATAGTGGACAGAATAAAGTGGAGATTATAATGGAAAGACTAAAGTGGACAGAGAATAGTGGAAAGACAAAGTGGACAGACTATACTGGAAAGACTAAAGTGGACAGAGAATAGTGGAAAGACTAAAGTGGAAAGACTGTAGTGGACAGAATAAAGTGGAAAGACTAAAGTGGACAGACTATAGTGGAAAAACTATAGTGGAAAGACTGTAGTGGACAGAATAAAGTGGAGACTATAGTGGAAAGACTAAAGTGGACAGAGAATAGTGGAAAGACAAAGTGGACAGACTATACTGGAAAGACTAAAGTGGACAGAGAATAGTGGAAAGACTAAAGTGGAAAGACTGTAGTGGACAGAATAAAGTGGAAAGACTAAAGTGGACAGACTATAGTGGAAAAACTATAGTGGAAAGACTATAGTGGACAGAAAAAAGTGGAGACTATAGTGGAAAGACTAAACTGGACAGAGAATAGTGGAAAGACTAAGTGGACAGACTATACTGGAAAGACTAAAGTGGACAGACAAAATGGAAAGACTAAATTGGAAAGACTAAAGTGGACAGACTATAGTGGAAAGACTGAAGTTGAAAGACTCAGTGGACAGACTAAAGTGTTCACACTGAAGTGGAAAGAATAAAGTGGAAAGACTAAAGTGGAAAGACTAAAGTGGACAGACTATAGTGGAAAGACTAAAGTGGAAAGACTACAGTGGACAGACTATAGTGGAAAGACTATATTGGAGAGACTATAGTGGACAGAATAAAGTGGAGACTATAGTGGAAAGACTAAAGTGGACAAAGAATAGTGGAAAGACTAAAGTGGAAAGACTGTAGTGGACAGAATAAAGAGGAAAGACTATAGTGGAAAGACTGTAGTGGACAGAATAAAGTGTAGACTATAGTGGAAAGACTAAAGTGGACAGAGAATAGTCGAAAGACTAAAGTGGACAGACTATAGTGGAAAGACTAAAGTGGACAGACTAAAGTGGACAGACTATAGTGGAAATACTGTAGTGGACAGAATAAAGTGGAGAGTATAGTGGAAAGAACAAAGTGGACAGAGAATAGTGGAAAGACTATAGTGGAGAGACTGTAGTGGACAGAATAAAGTGACTATTTCACTATTACACTTTCACTATAGTGGAAAGACACTTTCACTATTTCACTATCACTACGGACAGACTATACTGGAAAGACTAAAGTGGACAGACAAAATGGAAAGTGGACAGACTATAGTGGATAGACTGTAGTGGACAGAATAAAGTGGACAGACTATACTGGAAAGACTAAAGTGGACAGACAAAATGGAAAGACTAAAGTGGAAAGACTAAAGTGGACAGACTATACGGCCCTCCAAAGGTAAAAGTACGTATCTACACTTTTCATTATTTCGATAAATCACGGCTCAAAGTTTGAGTACTTTTGAGAGCTTCAAATACGGTTTACGGTGAAACTGGACACTGGCTAATTCTGGAAATTAGTTAAATAGGTAAACAAATATGGGGATTTCATATTTTTAAGTAAAATTTTCTATTATTACTGCCCCGAAGCCTGAAACAGTAGATACGTACTTTTACCATTGGACCGTTACTCATATAAAGAGGCGCTCTCAAAAGGTAAAAGTGCGTATATGACATATACGTACTTTTACCATTGGACCGTTACTCATATAAAGAGGCGCTCTCAAAAGGTAAAAGTGCGTATATGACATATACGTACTTTTACCTTTGACTCGAGACTCGAATTCGAATGAAGTCCCAAAGGTAAAAGTCTGTATAAAACATAAAACGCACTTTTACTCTGCCCAAAACCCCGTATCTATGACGTATACCGAAGGTAAAACCACGTATGAAGCATGTACAACAAGTCATTTTTTTATTCAAATAATTAGAAGTTAAAAAATAAAAAAAATAAAAAGAAATCACTGAAATACTGCAGGCAGCTAAGAAACACAGCCGTGCTTCAGCAAATTGACAGAAGCTGTTGATGAAGGCATAGTGCGCCAAAATGTACGGCGATTCTCATTCATAAAAGGTACAAGTTTTTCCAAGATGGCCTTTTTCTTTTCTGGCTTTACCCCCCTTGCGCCAAGAATCGGATCTGGCAAAGGATACTTTGCCTCTTTGATTGTACTAACCAGCTTTTTTGGCACAAAACTTAGACTCTTTTCTTCACCCTCAGGGCTAGTTTTATAGAACAGTTCTGTTTTTCCCTTCTTAAAACAGACCTCACTGAACTCATCAATGGTCACGCCCAAGTTCTTCATGACGATGCCAGGAGCTTTTAAGCTTTTCCACTGGCAAAAGTCTTCTATGTCCATTTTCACGGCTTTCGTGAATTTTCTACTTTTTTCTATGGTGTCGCACAAATCCTCAAAGTCAAGAACATCCCTTTTTCGAATTCGAGACTCAATCGATCCGTGTATGGAGTCAGCCCCCATGTGCGTATGGCCTTTCACTAGATACTTGATACGAATCGTTTCAGGTCCTCCTTCACTGTTGACTATCAGTACAAATTCACTAAAAATTGTCCAATTTTTGTTCTGGGCACAGCAATTGTCAGTATAAAAAATGAAGTGCAAGATATCCCTATTCATCTTTAAGACCTTGTGGAAGGCACTACCTATATCAGGTGCATCACGTCCTTGTCGAGATTCGTTCCAAACAACGCAAAGGTTCTGGTTTTGTTGGGTGGCCTTAACGGGGGCAAACGTCTCATTAAAACACACGAGTCTTGATAGAAAAAAGGCCTCCTTTCTGCTGTGCATGATGGGAAGCAATAACACTTTTTGTAGGTCCACGGTGAACAACATGGTAGTTGAATCTTTTTCGTATTTCTGCTTATCTTCAGAAAATGCTTTTGAAACCTGTTCAACAAGATCTCTGTGCTTTCTGTACAGTTCAGTCTCTTTCTCGGTTGCCTCACCATTTGTACCAGGAGTTCTCGCAGCCCCTACTTTCTCTTTTAATAGTGTGCAAATGTCACAGCTGTCACTTTGGGGCATGCACAATGATACTTTCATACCATTAAGAATCTTCCTATATGTCTCATCACAGATTTTATTTGCTGGATATTTTTCATTAAAGTCTTCTGCCATAAATTTGTAGCTCAAATCACGAGAAAGGTACCGAACATTTGGAGCGTGAGCTCGACGATAGTGTGGAATTGCTGGCTGAAAGCTTTCAATGTGCTGCATCACAAGGCTTCGATCAACTTTGTTTGGTGGCCCTGCCACTTTATGGCCCCTTCCGTCCTTGAGCTCATTCCCAAGAGCATCCCTTTCAATTTTTGACTTGATTGTAAAAATCACTCTGTCATTCTTGCCTAATCCTAGACAACCAAGGAATGTAGACTTGCAAACTGGCAAGTTTTCAACTTTTGGGGTAAGTGTGGGGTCGTCATTCGAATTTCTGGGAAGGCTGTACCTAACTGTAGTTTTTTTTCTACACGCAGCTTCTGGGGCAATAGTCCTTCTTTTAACTGGTAGGAATGTCAGCAAAGAAGCGAGCCACATTTGTCTTGATTTATATTCTTTGCTCCAACATGTGTCATAAATTTTCCTGAATTCTACACTGGAAAACTTCAAACATGAGTTTGTACATTTGTTAGATTTACAGCCAGGTTCGTCAGGAAATGGATACTTCTTAACATCTCTTTCAAATTTATCTTTTTCTGAGCGAACTCGTTTTGGAGTAAGGTCAACAATAGACCTTCCTTCTCCTCCACCATTTTCTTCACGTCTATTTTCTCTATCTTGTCCCACAGACCTTGCTGCTACAGCGTCAATTACACACATGACATGGTCTGAGGAATCAGGTTCACAAACAGCATTGTTGCTTTCATTAGATGGTTGATTGTCCAAATTTAGCTGGTCATCTTGGGTCTCATAAGCTGCTGCATCCGAAGCCGAATCTTCCAAGGGCAGGAAAGGATCGGTAGGAAAATGGATCAGATTGTACTCTGGATGATCTGATGTAAGATCATTACTGACCGAAAGAGGAACTAAATCTGTAAAGAGCTTTCTCCTCTTCTTCAAAGTTGTCTGCCTTTCATCATCAGAAGACCCAAATGTCCCTTCAACGTCCTCCCAGTCAATATCAGACTCATCACTATCACCTCTACTTAAATCTTCTTTTTCGAATTCTTCATCAGCAAAGTGTTTTAACTGTGCCTTAGTTTTAGCTTCTCCATCAGTGGTGTCCCTTGATCGAGAATGTCCAGAAAAATTGGGTGATATGTCTGTTGTTTGATTTATCTGGATGATTTCTGGGGGGGAACAGGAACTAGCTCCTCGTTGCTCTTCACTGGAAGATGGCAAGTCGGTATTTGAAGTTGATGCCTCATTTGTACTTGCTTGACATGCCAATGTCCTGAAAAATTGGAATTCTAAGAACTTGTTATCAACCTTGATTATCTCAGATGAAAGAGGGGGTTCTAGGGCTATTTTGATACATTTTTTTTTGTTTCTAAGGTAAGCAATATTTAGAGGCCCTCAATTTTTTCTCAATGTTGTAATAGTTGACCAAACTAATCCCTGATTATCTCAGATGACAGAGAAGGTTCTAGGGGTTATTTTGATGCATCCCTTGTTTTTTATTTTATTTCAAAGGTAAGTCATGTTTGTAGGCAATACTAAAAAAATGGCTTTAGGTGGTTGGTTGGTAATTTGGTATGACGCTGCTCTCCTGTACTAATTCGACAGCTACATAGCTAGCTGTGTAAACTGGTTGTAGCGGGTCTGTTGTACCTACCTGGTAGTACAGATGGGGTTTTACCAGAGGGTTTAGGCCTACTTGGAGAAAAGGTTCCAAAATAGCATGAAGCAAAATTTTCTTACCTTAAATCTCTTTCCTTTTGTATAACCAACGCTCTCTGTAAATTTAGAAAGCCTCTTGACATTCTATGCCAGTACTCTTTAATAGCTCAGAGTTGCTGGTTGTTCAGCTCTGCTCTGGTAAACAAACAATGATGATTGTGCTGAATCATGACATATACGTACTTTGACCTTTGGTTTCCTTTCTCATTTTAATGTGCCGGCCAAAGGCAAAAGTACGTACCAAGGGTGAAAGTACGTATCTACACAGATACGTACTTTTACCTTTGGATGCGCCCAGAAATTTTTCAGATACGTACTTTATCCATATGCTATTTCCGTTAATATTTGGACTAGAGCCTTCTTACATATACCATTCGATTCAGCACATTTTTTTTAGTATGGTGGTGGCATTAAGTCGAGAAGTGAAAAATTGTGCATATACGTACTTTTACCTTTGGAGGGCCGTATAGTGGAAAGACTGAAGTTGAAAGACTCAGTGGACAGACTAAAGTGTTCACACTGAAGTGGAAAGAATAAAGTGGAAATACTAAAGTGGAAAGACTATAGTGGAAAGACTGTAGTGGACAGAATAAAGTGGAGACTATAGTGGAAAGACTAAAGTGGACAGACTGAAGTGGAAAGACTATAGTGGAAAGACTAAAGTGGAAAGAATGTAGTGGACAGAATAAAGTGGAGACTATAGTGGTAAGACTAAAGTGGACAGAGAATAGTGGAAAGACTATAGTGGACAGACTATATTGGAAAGACTATAGTGGAAAGACTTTAGTGGACGGAATAAAGTGGAGACTATAGTGGAAAGACTAAAGTGGAAAGACTAAAGTGGACAGAGAATAGTGGCAAGACTAAAGTGGAAAGACTGTAGTGGACAGAATAAAGTGGAGACTATAGTGGATAGACTAAAGTGGAAAGACTAAAGTGGACAGACTATAGTGGAAAGACTATAGTGGAAAGACTGTAGTGGACAGAATAAAATTGAGACTATAGTGGAAAGCCTAAAGTGGACAGAGAATAGTGGAAAGACTAAAGTTGACAGACTATAGTGGAAAGACTATAGTGGAAAGACTGTAGTGGAAAGAATAAAGTGGAGACTATAGTGGAAAGACTAAAGTGGAAAAAGAATAGTGGAAAGACTAAAGTGGAAAGACTAAAGTGGAAAGACTATAGTGGAAAGACTGTAGTGGACAGAATAAAGTGGAGACTATAGTGGAAAGACTAAAGTGGACGGACTGAAGTGGAAAGACTATAGTGGAAAGACTAAAGTGGAAAGAATGTAGTGGACAGAATAAAGTGGAGACTATAGTGGTAAGACTAAAGTGGACAGAGAATAGTGAAAAGACTATAGTGGACAGACTATATTGGAAAGACTATAGTGGAAAGACTTTAGTGGACGGAATAAAGTGGAGACTATAGTGGAAAGACTAAAGTGGAAAGACTAAAGTGGACAGAGAATAGTGGCAAGACTAAAGTGGAAAGACTGTAGTGGACAGAATAAAGTGGAGACTATAGTGGATAGACTAAAGTGGAAAAACTAAAGTGGACAGACTATAGTGGAAAGACTGTAGTGGACAGAATAAAATGGAGACTATAGTGGAAAGCCTAAAGTGGACAGAGAATAGTGGAAAGACTAAAGTTGACAGACTATAGTGGAAAGACTATAGTGGAAAGACTGTAGTGGAAAGAATAAAGTGGAGACTATAGTGGAAAGACTAAAGTGGACAGAGAATAGTGGAAAGACTAAAGTGGAAAGACTATAGTGGAAAGACTATAGTGGAAAGACTGTAGTGGGCAGAATAAAGTGGAGACTATAGTGGAAAGACTAAAGTGGACAGAGAATAGTGGAAAGACTAAAGTGGACAGACTGTAGTGGAAAGACTAAAGTGGACAGACTAAAGTGGAAAGACTAAAGTGGAAAGACTAAAGTGGACAGACTATAGTGGAAAGACTGTAGTGGACAGAATAAAGTGGAAAGACTATAGTGGAAAGACTGTAGTGGACAGAATAAAGTGGAGACTATAGTGGATTGACTAAAGTGGACAGAGAATAGTGGAAAGACTAAAGTGGACAGACTATAGTGGAAAGACTAAAGTGGACAGACTAAAGTGGACAGACTATAGTTGAAATACTGTAGTGGACAGAATAAAGTGCAGAGTATAGTGGAAAGAATAAAGTGGACAGAGAATAGTGGAAAGACTAAAGTGGACAGACTATAGTGGAAAGACTAAAGTGGACAGACTAAAGTGGACAAAGAATAGTGGAAAGACTAAAGTGGAAAGACTGTAGTGGACAGAATAAAGTGGAGACTATAGTGGAAAGACTAAAGTGGACAGACAATAGTGGAAAGACTAAAGTGGACAGACTATAGTGGAAAGACTAAAGTGGAAAGACTAAAGTGGACAGAGAATAGTGGAAAGACTAAAGTGGAGAGACTGTAGTGGACAGAATAAAGTGGAGACTATAGTGGAAAGACTAAAGTGGAAAGACAAAAGTGGACAGACTATAGTGGAAAGACTGTAGTGGAAAGACTAAAGTGGACAGACTAAAGTGGAAAGACTAAAGTGGAAAGACTATAGTGGAAAGACTAAAGTGGACAGACTAAAGTGGAAAGACTAAAGTGGAAAGACTATAGAGGAAAGACTGTAGTGGGCAGAATAAAGTGGAGACTATAGTGGAAAGACTAAAGTGGAAAGAGAATAGTGGAAAGACTAAAGTGGACAGACTATAGTGGAAAGACTAAAGTGGAAAGACTAAAGTGGAAAGACTAAAGTGGAAAGGCTAAAGTGGACAGACTATAGTGGAAAGACTATAGTGGAGAGACTATAGTGGACAGAATAAAGTGGAGATTATAGTGGAAAGACTAAAGTGGAAAGACTAAAGTGGACAGAGAATAGTGGAAAGACTAAAGTGGAAAGACTGTAGTGGACAGAATAAAGAGGAAAGACTATAGTGGAAAGACTGTAGTGGACAGAATAAAGTGTAGACTATAGTGGAAAGACTAAAAATGACAGAGAATAGTGGAAAGACTAAAGTGGACAGACTATAGTGGAAAGACTAAAGTGGACAGACTAAAGTGGACAGACTATAGTGGAAATACTGTAGTGGACAGAATAAAGTGGAGAGTATAGTGGAAAGAATAAAGTGGACAGAGAATAGTGGAAAGACTAAAGTGGACAGACTATAGTGGAAAGACTATAGTGGAGAGACTGTAGTGGACAGAATAAAGTGGAGACTATAGTGGAAAGACTAAAGTGGACAGAGAATAGTGGAAAGACTAAAGTGGAAAGACTGTAGTGGACGGAATAAAGTGGAAAGACTAAAGTGGACAGACTATAGTGGAAAAACTATAGTGGAAAGACTGTAGTGGACAGAATAAAGTGGAGACTATAGTGGAAAGACTAAAGTGGACAGAGAATAGTGGAAAGACTAAGTGGACAGACTATACTGGAAATACTAAAGTGGACAGACAAAATGGAAAGACTAAAGTGGGAAGACTAAAGTGGACAGACTATAGTGGAAAGACTGAAGTTGAAAGACTCAGTGGACAGACTAAAGTGGAAAAACTAAAGTGGAAAGACTAAAGTGGACAGACTATAGTGGAAAGACTATAGTGGAAAGACTGTAGTGGACAGAATAAAGTGGAGACTATAGTGGAAAGACTAAAGTGGACAGACTATAGTGGAAAGACTATGGTGGAAAGACTGAAGTGGGCAGAATAAAGTGGAGACTATAGTGGAAAGACTAAAGTGGACAGAGAATAGTGGAAAGACTAAAGTGGACAGACTATAGTGGAAAGACTAAAGTGGACAGACTAAAGTGGAAAGACTAAAGTGGAAAGACTAAAGTGGACAGACTATAGTGGAAAGACTGTAGTGGACAGAATAAAGTGGAGACTATAGTGGAAAGACTAAAGTGGACAGAGAATAGTGGAAAGACTAAAGTGGACAGACTATAGTGGAAAGACTAAAGTGGACAGACTAAAGTGGACAGACTATAGTGGAAATACTGTAGTGGACAAAATAAAGTGGAGAGTGTAGTGGAAAGAATAAAGTGGACAGAGAATAGTGGAAAGACTAAAGTGGACAGACTATAGTGGAAAGACAATAGTGGAGAGACTGTAGTGGACAGAATAAAGTGGAGACTATAGTGGAAAGACTAAAGTAGACAGAGAATAGTGGAAAGACTAAAGTGGACAGACTATACTGGAAAGACTAAAGTGGACAGACAAAATGGAAAGACTAAAGTGGAAAGACTAAAGTGGACAGACTATAGTGGAAAGACTGAAGTTGAAAGACTCAGTGGACAGACTAAAGTGTTCACACTGAAGTGGAAAGAATAAAGTGGAAAAACTAAAGTGGAAAGACTAAAGTGGACAGACTATAGTGGAAAGACTATAGTGGAAAGACTGTAGTGGACAGAATA
Organism: Branchinecta sandiegonensis; assembly: GCA_030848855.1. Taxonomy (NCBI): domain Eukaryota; kingdom Metazoa; phylum Arthropoda; class Branchiopoda; order Anostraca; family Branchinectidae; genus Branchinecta; species Branchinecta sandiegonensis. The sequence continues at coordinate 83,834 of JAUPMV010000092.1, forward strand.
AAGTGGAGACTATAGTGGAAAGACTAAAGTGGACAGACTATAGTGGAAAGACTAAAGTGGACAGACTATAGTGGAAAGACTATAGTGGAGAGACTGTAGTGGACAGAATAAAGTGGAGACTATAGTGGAAAGACTAAAGTGGACAGAGAATAGTGGAAAGACTAAAGTGGAAAGACTGTAGTGGACGGAATAAAGTGGAAAGACTAAAGTGGACAGACTATAGTGGACAAACTATAGTGGAAAGACTGTAGTGGACGGAATAAAGTGGAGACTATAGTGGAAAGACTAAAGTGGACAGAGAATAGTGGAAAGACTAAGTGGACAGACTATACTGGAAATACTAAAGTGGACAGACAAAATGGAAAGACTAAAGTGGGAAGACTAAAGTGGACAGACTATAGTGGAAAGACTGAAGTTGAAAGACTCAGTGGACAGACTAAAGTGTTCACACTGAAGTGGAAAGAATAAAGTGGAAAGACTAAAGTGGAAAGACTAAAGTGGACAGACTATAGTGGAAAGACTAAAGTGGACAGACTAAAGTGGAAAAACTAAAGTGGAAAGACTAAAGTGGACAGACTATAGTGGAAAGACTATAGTGGAAAGACTGTAGTGGACAGAATAAAGTGGAGACTATAGTGGAAAGACTAAAGTGGACAGACTATAGTGGAAAGACTATAGTGGAAAGACTGAAGTGGGCAGAATAAAGTGGAGACTATAGTGGAAAGACTAAAGTGGACAGAGAATAGTGGAAAGACTAAAGTGGACAGACTATAGTGGAAAGACTAAAGTGGACAGACTAAAGTGGAAAGACTAAAGTGGAAAGACTAAAGTGGACAGACTATAGTGGAAAGACTGTAGTGGACAGAATAAAGTGGAGACTATAGTGGAAAGACTAAAGTGGACAGAGAATAGTGGAAAGACTATAGTGGAGAGACTGTAGTGGACAGAATAAAGTGGAGACTATAGTGGAAAGACTAAAGTGGACAGAGAATAGTGGAAAGACTAAAGTGGAAAGACTGTAGTGGACAGAATAAAGTGGAAAGACTAAAGTGGACAGACTATAGTGGAAAAACTATAGTTGAAAGACTGTAGTGGACAGAATAAAGTGGAGACTATAGTGGAAAGACTAAAGTGGACAGAGAATAGTGGAAAGACTAAGTGGACAGACTATACTGGAAAGACTAAAGTGGACAGACAAAATGGAAAGACTAAAGTGGAAAGACTAAAGTGGACAGACTATAGTGGAAAGACTGAAGTTGAAAGACTCAGTGGACAGACTAAAGTATACACACTGAAGTGGAAAGAATAAAGTGGAAAGACTAAAGTGGAAAGACTAAAGTGGACAGACTATAGTGGAAAGACTAAAGTGGACAGACTAAAGTGGAAAAACTAAAGTGGAAAGACTAAAGTGGACAGACTATAGTGGAAAGACTATAGTGGAAAGACTGTAGTGGACAGAATAAAGTGAAGACTATAGTGGAAAGACTAAAGTGGACAGAGAATAGTGGAAAGACTAAAGTGGACAGACTATAGTGGAAAGACTAAAGTGGACAGACTAAAGTGGACAGACTATAGTGGAAATACTGTAGTGGACAAAATAAAGTGGAGACTATAGTGGAAAGACTAAGTGGACAGACTATACTGGAAATACTAAAGTGGACAGACAAAATGGAAAGACTAAAGTGGGAAGACTAAAGTGGACAGACTATAGTGGAAAGACTGAAGTTGAAAGACTCAGTGGACTCAGTTCACACTGAAGTGGAAAGAATAAAGTGGAAAGACTAAAGTGGAAAGACTAAAGTGGACAGACTATAGTGGAAAGACTAAAGTGGACAGACTAAAGTGGACAGACCATAGTGGAAAGACTGTAGTGGACAGAATAAAGTGGAGAGTATAGTGGAAAGAATAAAGTGGACAGAGAATAGTGGAAAGACTAAAGTGGACAGAATATAGTGGAAAGACTAAAGTGGACAGACTAAAGTGGAAAGACTAAAGTGGAAAGACTAAAGTGGACAGACTATAGTGGAAAGACTGTAGTGGACAGAATAAAGTGGAGACTATAGTGGAAAGACTAAAGTGGACAGAGAATAGTGGAAAGACTAAAGTGGAAAGACTGTAGTGGACGGAATAAAGTGGAAAGACTAAAGTGGACAGACTATAGTGGACAAACTATAGTGGAAAGACTGTAGTGGACGGAATAAAGTGGAGACTATAGTGGAAAGACTAAAGTGGACAGAGAATAGTGGAAAGACTAAGTGGACAGACTATACTGGAAATACTAAAGTGGACAGACAAAATGGAAAGACTAAAGTGGGAAGACTAAAGTGGACAGACTATAGTGGAAAGACTGAAGTTGAAAGACTCAGTGGACAGACTAAAGTGTTCACACTGAAGTGGAAAGAATAAAGTGGAAAGACTAAAGTGGAAAGACTAAAGTGGACAGACTATAGTGGAAAGACTAAAGTGGACAGACTAAAGTGGAAAAACTAAAGTGGAAAGACTAAAGTGGACAGACTATAGTGGAAAGACTATAGTGGAAAGACTGTAGTGGACAGAATAAAGTGGAGACTATAGTGGAAAGACTAAAGTGGACAGACTATAGTGGAAAGACTATAGTGGAAAGACTGAAGTGGGCAGAATAAAGTGGAGACTATAGTGGAAAGACTAAAGTGGACAGAGAATAGTGGAAAGACTAAAGTGGACAGACTATAGTGGAAAGACTAAAGTGGACAGACTAAAGTGGAAAGACTAAAGTGGAAAGACTAAAGTGGACAGACTATAGTGGAAAGACTGTAGTGGACAGAATAAAGTGGAGACTATAGTGGAAAGACTAAAGTGGACAGAGAATAGTGGAAAGACTATAGTGGAGAGACTGTAGTGGACAGAATAAAGTGGAGACTATAGTGGAAAGACTAAAGTGGACAGAGAATAGTGGAAAGACTAAAGTGGAAAGACTGTAGTGGACAGAATAAAGTGGAAAGACTAAAGTGGACAGACTATAGTGGAAAAACTATAGTTGAAAGACTGTAGTGGACAGAATAAAGTGGAGACTATAGTGGAAAGACTAAAGTGGACAGAGAATAGTGGAAAGACTAAGTGGACAGACTATACTGGAAAGACTAAAGTGGACAGACAAAATGGAAAGACTAAAGTGGAAAGACTAAAGTGGACAGACTATAGTGGAAAGACTGAAGTTGAAAGACTCAGTGGACAGACTAAAGTATACACACTGAAGTGGAAAGAATAAAGTGGAAAGACTAAAGTGGAAAGACTAAAGTGGACAGACTATAGTGGAAAGACTAAAGTGGACAGACTAAAGTGGAAAAACTAAAGTGGAAAGACTAAAGTGGACAGACTATAGTGGAAAGACTATAGTGGAAAGACTGTAGTGGACAGAATAAAGTGAAGACTATAGTGGAAAGACTAAAGTGGACAGAGAATAGTGGAAAGACTAAAGTGGACAGACTATAGTGGAAAGACTAAAGTGGACAGACTAAAGTGGACAGACTATAGTGGAAATACTGTAGTGGACAAAATAAAGTGGAGACTATAGTGGAAAGACTAAGTGGACAGACTATACTGGAAATACTAAAGTGGACAGACAAAATGGAAAGACTAAAGTGGGAAGACTAAAGTGGACAGACTATAGTGGAAAGACTGAAGTTGAAAGACTCAGTGGACAGACTAAAGTGTTCACACTGAAGTGGAAAGAATAAAGTGGAAAGACTAAAGTGGAAAGACTAAAGTGGACAGACTATAGTGGAAAGACTAAAGTGGACAGACTAAAGTGGACAGACCATAGTGGAAAGACTGTAGTGGACAGAATAAAGTGGAGAGTATAGTGGAAAGAATAAAGTGGACAGAGAATAGTGGAAAGACTAAAGTGGACAGAATATAGTGGAAAGACTAAAGTGGACAGACTAAAGTGGAAAGACTAAAGTGGAAAGACTAAAGTGGACAGACTATAGTGGAAAGACTGTAGTGGACAGAATAAAGTGGAGACTATAGTGGAAAGACTAAAGTGGACAGAGAATAGTGGAAAGACTATAGTGGAGAGACTGTAGTGGACAGAATAAAGTGGAGACTATAGTGGAAAGACTAAAGTGGACAGAGAATAGTGGAAAGACTAAAGTGGAAAGACTGTAGTGGACAGAATAAAGTGGAAAGACTAAAGTGGACAGACTAAAGTGGACAAAGAATAGTGGAAAGACTAAAGTGGAAAGACTGTAGTGGACAGAATAAAGTGGAGACTATAGTGGAAAGACTAAAGTGGACAGACAATAGTGGAAAGACTAAAGTGGACAGACTATAGTGGAAAGACTAAAGTGGAAAGACTAAAGTGGACAGAGAATAGTGGAAAGACTAAAGTGGAGAGACTGTAGTGGACAGAATAAAGTGGAGACTATAGTGGAAAGACTAAAGTGGAAAGACAAAAGTGGACAGACTATAGTGGAAAGACTGTAGTGGAAAGACTAAAGTGGACAGACTAAAGTGGAAAGACTAAAGTGGAAAGACTATAGTGGAAAGACTAAAGTGGACAGACTAAAGTGGAAAGACTAAAGTGGAAAGACTATAGAGGAAAGACTGTAGTGGGCAGAATAAAGTGGAGACTATAGTGGAAAGACTAAAGTGGACAGAGAATAGTGGAAAGACTAAAGTGGACAGACTATAGTGGAAAGACTAAAGTGGAAAGACTAAAGTGGAAAGACTAAAGTGGAAAGGCTAAAGTGGACAGACAATAGTGGAAAGACTATAGTGGAGAGACTATAGTGGACAGAATAAAGTGGAGATTATAGTGGAAAGACTAAAGTGGAAAGACTAAAGTGGACAGAGAATAGTGGAAAGACTAAAGTGGAAAGACTGTAGTGGACAGAATAAAGAGGAAAGACTATAGTGGAAAGACTGTAGTGGACAGAATAAAGTGTAGACTATAGTGGAAAGACTAAAAATGACAGAGAATAGTGGAAAGACTAAAGTGGACAGACTATAGTGGAAAGACTAAAGTGGACAGACTAAAGTGGACAGACTATAGTGGAAATACTGTAGTGGACAGAATAAAGTGGAGAGTATAGTGGAAAGAATAAAGTGGACAGAGAATAGTGGAAAGACTAAAGTGGACAGACTATAGTGGAAAGACTATAGTGGAGAGACTGTAGTGGACAGAATAAAGTGGAGACTATAGTGGAAAGACTAAAGTGGACAGAGAATAGTGGAAAGACTAAAGTGGAAAGACTGTAGTGGACGGAATAAAGTGGAAAGACTAAAGTGGACAGACTATAGTGGAAAAACTATAGTGGAAAGACTGTAGTGGACAGAATAAAGTGGAGACTATAGTGGAAAGACTAAAATGGACAGAGAATAGTGGAAAGACTAAGTGGACAGACTATACTGGAAATACTAAAGTGGACAGACAAAATGGAAAGACTAAAGTGGGAAGACTAAAGTGGACAGACTATAGTGGAAAGACTGAAGTTGAAAGACTCAGTGGACAGACTAAAGTGGAAAAACTAAAGTGGAAAGACTAAAGTGGACAGACTATAGTGGAAAGACTATAGTGGAAAGACTGTAGTGGACAGAATAAAGTGGAGACTATAGTGGAAAGACTAAAGTGGACAGACTATAGTGGAAAGACTATGGTGGAAAGACTGAAGTGTGCAGAATAAAGTGGAGACTATAGTGGAATGACTAAAGTGGACAAAGAATAGTGGAAAGACTAAAGTGGACAGACTATAGTGGAAAGACTAAAGTGGACAGACTAAAGTGGAAAGACTAAAGTGGAAAGACTAAAGTGGACAGACTATAGTGGAAAGACTGTAGTGGACAGAATAAAGTGGAGACTATAGTGGAAAGACTAAAGTGGACAGAGAATAGTGGAAAGACTAAAGTGGACAGACTATAGTGGAAAGACTAAAGTGGACAGACTAAAGTGGACAGACTATAGTGGAAATACTGTAGTGGACAAAATAAAGTGGAGAGTGTAGTGGAAAGAATAAAGTGGACAGAGAATAGTGGAAAGACTAAAGTGGACAGACTATAGTGGAAAGACAATAGTGGAGAGACTGTAGTGGACAGAATAAAGTGGAGACTATAGTGGAAAGACTAAAGTAGACAGAGAATAGTGGAAAGACTAAAGTGGACAGACTATACTGGAAAGACTAAAGTGGACAGACAAAATGGAAAGACTAAAGTGGAAAGACTAAAGTGGACAGACTATAGTGGAAAGACTGAAGTTGAAAGACTCAGTGGACAGACTAAAGTGTTCACACTGAAGTGGAAAGAATAAAGTGGAAAGACTAAAGTGGAAAGACTAAAGTGGACAGACTATAGTGGAAAGACTAAAGTGGACAGAATAAAGTGGAAAAACTAAAGTGGAAAGACTAAAGTGGACAGACTATAGTGGAAAGACTATAGTGGAAAGACTGTAGTGGACAGAATAAAGTGGAGACTATAGTGGAAAGACTAAAGTGGACAGACTATAGTGGAAAGACTAAAGTGGACAGACTATAGTGGAAAGACTATAGTGGAGAGACTGTAGTGGACAGAATAAAGTGGAGACTATAGTGGAAAGACTAAAGTGGACAGAGAATAGTGGAAAGACTAAAGTGGAAAGACTGTAGTGGACGGAATAAAGTGGAAAGACTAAAGTGGACAGACTATAGTGGAAAAACTATAGTGGAAAGACTGTAGTGGACGGAATAAAGTGGAGACTATAGTGGAAAGACTAAAGTGGACAGAGAATAGTGGAAAGACTAAGTGGACAGACTATACTGGAAATACTAAAGTGGACAGACAAAATGGAAAGACTAAAGTGGGAAGACTAAAGTGGACAGACTATAGTGGAAAGACTGAAGTTGAAAGACTCAGTGGACAGACTAAAGTGTTCACACTGAAGTGGAAAGAATAAAGTGGAAAGACTAAAGTGGAAAGACTAAAGTGGACAGACTATAGTGGAAAGACTAAAGTGGACAGACTAAAGTGGAAAAACTAAAGTGGAAAGACTAAAGTGGACAGACTATAGTGGAAAGACTATAGTGGAAAGACTGTAGTGGACAGAATAAAGTGGAGACTATAGTGGAAAGACTAAAGTGGACAGACTATAGTGGAAAGACTATAGTGGAAAGACTGAAGTGGGCAGAATAAAGTGGAGACTATAGTGGAAAGACTAAAGTGGACAGAGAATAGTGGAAAGACTAAAGTGGACAGACTATAGTGGAAAGACTAAAGTGGACAGACTAAAGTGGAAAGACTAAAGTGGAAAGACTAAAGTGGACAGACTATAGTGGAAAGACTGAAGTTGAAAGACTCAGTGGACAGACTAAAGTGTTCACACTGAAGTGGAAAGAATAAAGTGGAAAGACTAAAGTGGAAAGACTAAAGTGGACAGACTATAGTGGAAAGACTAAAGTGGACAGACTAAAGTGGAAAAACTAAAGTGGAAAGACTAAAGTGGACAGACTATAGTGGAAAGACTATAGTGGAAAGACTGTAGTGGACAGAATAAAGTGGAGACTATAGTGGAAAGACTAAAGTGGACAGACTATAGTGGAAAGACTATAGTGGAAAGACTGAAGTGGGCAGAATAAAGTGGAGACTATAGTGGAAAGACTAAAGTGGACAGAGAATAGTGGAAAGACTAAAGTGGACAGACTATAGTGGAAAGACTAAAGTGGACAGAATAAAGTGGAGACTATAGTGGAAAGACTAAAGTGGACAGAGAATAGTGGAAAGACTATAGTGGAGAGACTGTAGTGGACAGAATAAAGTGGAGACTATAGTGGAAAGACTAAAGTGGACAGAGAATAGTGGAAAGACTAAAGTGGAAAGACTGTAGTGGACAGAATAAAGTGGAAAGACTAAAGTGGACAGACTATAGTGGAAAAACTACAGTTGAAAGACTGTAGTGGACAGAATAAAGTGGAGACTATAGTGGAAAGACTAAAGTGGACAGAGAATAGTGGAAAGACTAAGTGGACAGACTATACTGGAAAGACTAAAGTGGACAGACCAAATGGAAAGACTAAAGTGGAAAGACTAAAGTGGACAGACTATAGTGGAAAGACTGAAGTTGAAAGACTCAGTGGACAGACTAAAGTATACACACTGAAGTGGAAAGAATAAAGTGGAAAGACTAAAGTGGAAAGACTAAAGTGGACAGACTATAGTGGAAAGACTAAAGTGGACAGACTAAAGTGGAAAAACTAAAGTGGAAAGACTAAAGTGGACAGACTATAGTGGAAAGACTATAGTGGAAAGACTGTAGTGGACAGAATAAAGTGAAGACTATAGTGGAAAGACTAAAGTGGACAGAGAATAGTGGAAAGACTAAAGTGGACAGACTATAGTGGAAAGACTAAAGTGGACAGACTAAAGTGGACAGACTATAGTGGAAATACTGTAGTGGACAAAAGAAAGTGGAGACTATAGTGGAAAGACTAAAGTGGACAGAGAATAGTGGAAAGACTAAAGTGGACAGACTATAGTGGAAAGACTAAAGTGGACAGACTAAAGTGGACAGACTATAGTGGAAAGACTGTAGTGGACAGAATAAAGTGGAGAGTATAGTGGAAAGAATAAAGTGGACAGAGAATAGTGGAAAGACTAAAGTGGACGGACTGAAGTGGAAAGACTATAGTGGAAAGACTAAAGTGGAAAGAATGTAGTGGACAGAATAAAGTGGAGACTATAGTGGTAAGACTAAAGTGGACAGAGAATAGTGAAAAGACTATAGTGGACAGACTATATTGGAAAGACTATAGTGGAAAGACTCTAGTGGACGGAATAAAGTGGAGACTATAGTGGAAAGACTAAAGTGGAAAGACTAAAGTGGACAGAGAATAGTGGCAAGACTAAAGTGGAAAGACTGTAGTGGACAGAATAAAGTGGAGACTATAGTGGATAGACTAAAGTGGAAAAACTAAAGTGGACAGACTATAGTGGAAAGACTGTAGTGGACAGAATAAAATGGAGACTATAGTGGAAAGCCTAAAGTGGACAGAGAATAGTGGAAAGACTAAAGTTGACAGACTAAAGTGGAAAGACTATAGTGGAAAGACTGTAGTGGAAAGAATAAAGTGGAGACTATAGTGGAAAGACTAAAGTGGACAGAGAATAGTGGAAAGACTAAAGTGGAAAGACTATAGTGGAAAGACTATAGTGGAAAGACTGTAGTGGGCAGAATAAAGTGGAGACTATAGTGGAAAGACTAAAGTGGACAGAGAATAGTGGAAAGACTAAAGTGGACAGACTGTAGTGGAAAGACTAAAGTGGACAGACTAAAGTGGAAAGACTAAAGTGGAAAGACTAAAGTGGACAGACTATAGTGGAAAGACTGTAGTGGACAGAATAAAGTGGAAAGACTATAGTGGAAAGACTGTAGTGGACAGAATAAAGTGGAGACTATAGTGGATTGACTAAAGTGGACAGAGAATAGTGGAAAGACTAAAGTTGACAGACTATAGTGGAAAGACTATAGTGGAAAGACTGTAGTGGAAAGAATAAAGTGGAGACTATAGTGGAAAGACTAAAGTGGACAGAGAATAGTGGAAAGACTAAAGTGGAAAGACTAAAGTGGAAAGACTATAGTGGAAAGACTGTAGTGGACAGAATAAAGTGGAGACTATAGTGGAAAGACTAAAGTGGACGGACTGAAGTGGAAAGACTATAGTGGAAAGACTAAAGTGGAAAGAATGTAGTGGACAGAATAAAGTGGAGACTATAGTGGTAAGACTAAAGTGGACAGAGAATAGTGAAAAGACTATAGTGGACAGACTATATTGGAAAGACTATAGTGGAAAGACTTTAGTGGACGGAATAAAGTGGAGACTATAGTGGAAAGACTAAAGTGGAAAGACTAAAGTGGACAGAGAATAGTGGCAAGACTAAAGTGGAAAGACTGTAGTGGACAGAATAAAGTGGAGACTATAGTGGATAGACTAAAGTGGAAAAACTAAAGTGGACAGACTATAGTGGAAAGACTGTAGTGGACAGAATAAAATGGAGACTATAGTGGAAAGCCTAAAGTGGACAGAGAATAGTGGAAAGACTAAAGTTGACAGACTATAGTGGAAAGACTATAGTGGAAAGACTGTAGTGGAAAGAATAAAGTGGAGACTATAGTGGAAAGACTAAAGTGGACAGAGAATAGTGGAAAGACTAAAGTGGAAAGACTATAGTGGAAAGACTATAGTGGAAAGACTGTAGTGGGCAGAATAAAGTGGAGACTATAGTGGAAAGACTAAAGTGGACAGAGAATAGTGGAAAGACTAAAGTGGACAGACTGTAGTGGAAAGACTAAAGTGGACAGACTAAAGTGGAAAGACTAAAGTGGAAAGACTAAAGTGGACAGACTATAGTGGAAAGACTGTAGTGGACAGAATAAAGTGGAAAGACTATAGTGGAAAGACTGTAGTGGACAGAATAAAGTGGAGACTATAGTGGATTGACTAAAGTGGACAGAGAATAGTGGAAAGACTAAAGTGGACAGACTATAGTGGAAAGACTAAAGTGGACAGACTAAAGTGGACAGACTATAGTTGAAATACTGTAGTGGACAGAATAAAGAGCAGAGTATAGTGGAAAGAATAAAGTGGACAGAGAATAGTGGAAAGACTAAAGTGGACAGACTATAGTGGAAAGACTAAAGTGGACAGACTAAAGTGGACAAAGAATAGTGGAAAGACTAAAGTGGAAAGACTGTAGTGGACAGAATAAAGTGGAGACTATAGTGGAAAGACTAAAGTGGACAGACAATAGTGGAAAGACTAAAGTGGACAGACTATAGTGGAAAGACTAAAGTGGAAAGACTAAAGTGGACAGAGAATAGTGGAAAGACTAAAGTGGAGAGACTGTAGTGGACAGAATAAAGTGGAGACTATAGTGGAAAGACTAAAGTGGAAAGACAAAAGTGGACAGACTATAGTGGAAAGACTGTAGTGGAAAGACTAAAGTGGACAGACTAAAGTGGAAAGACTAAAGTGGAAAGACTATAGTGGAAAGACTAAAGTGGACAGACTAAAGTGGAAAGACTAAAGTGGAAAGACTATAGAGGAAAGACTGTAGTGGGCAGAATAAAGTGGAGACTATAGTGGAAAGACTAAAGTGGACAGAGAATAGTGGAAAGACTAAAGTGGACAGACTATAGTGGAAAGACTAAAGTGGAAAGACTAAAGTGGAAAGACTAAAGTGGAAAGACTAAAGTGGACAGACTATAGTGGAAAGACTATAGTGGAGAGACTATAGTGGACAGAATAAAGTGGAGATTATAGTGGAAAGACTAAAGTGGAAAGACTAAAGTGGACAGAGAATAGTGGAAAGACTAAAGTGGAAAGACTGTAGTGGACAGAATAAAGAGGAAAGACTATAGTGGAAAGACTGTAGTGGACAGAATAAAGTGTAGACTATAGTGGAAAGACTAAAAATGACAGAGAATAGTGGAAAGACTAAAGTGGACAGACTATAGTGGAAAGACTAAAGTGGACAGACTAAAGTGGACAGACTATAGTGGAAATACTGTAGTGGACAGAATAAAGTGGAGAGTATAGTGGAAAGAATAAAGTGGACAGAGAATAGTGGAAAGACTAAAGTGGACAGACTATAGTGGAATGACTATAGTGAAGAGACTGTAGTGGACAGAATAAAGTGGAGACTATAGTGGAAAGACTAAAGTGGACAGAGAATAGTGGAAAGACTAAAGTGGAAAGACTGTAGTGGACGGAATAAAGTGGAAAGACTAAAGTGGACAGACTATAGTGGAAAAACTATAGTGGAAAGACTGTAGTGGACAGAATAAAGTGGAGACTATAGTGGAAAGACTAAAGTGGACAGAGAATAGTGGAAAGACTAAGTGGACAGACTATACTGGAAATACTAAAGTGGACAGACAAAATGGAAAGACTAAAGTGGGAAGACTAAAGTGGACAGACTATAGTGGAAAGACTGAAGTTGAAAGACTCAGTGGACAGACTAAAGTGTTCACACTGAAGTGGAAAGAATAAAGTGGAAAGACTAAAGTGGAAAGACTAAAGTGGACAGACTATAGTGGAAAGACTAAAGTGGACAGACTAAAGTGGAAAAACTAAAGTGGAAAGACTAAAGTGGACAGACTATAGCGGAAAGACTATAGTGGAAAGACTGTAGTGGACAGAATAAAGTGGAGACTATAGTGGAAAGACTAAAGTGGACAGACTATAGTGGAAAGACTATAGTGGAAAGACTGAAGTGGGCAGAATAAAGTGGAGACTATAGTGGAAAGACTAAAGTGGACAGAGAATAGTGGAAAGACTAAAGTGGACAGACTGTAGTGGAAAGACTAAAGTGGACAGACTAAAGTGGAAAGACTAAAGTGGAAAGACTAAAGTGGACAGACTATAGTGGAAAGACTGTAGTGGACAGAATAAAGTGGAAAGACTATAGTGGAAAGACTGTAGTGGACAGAATAAAGTGGAGACTATAGTGGATTGACTAAAGTGGACAGAGAATAGTGGAAAGACTAAAGTTGACAGACTATAGTGGAAAGACTATAGTGGAAAGACTGTAGTGGAAAGAATAAAGTGGAGACTATAGTGGAAAGACTAAAGTGGACAGAGAATAGTGGAAAGACTAAAGTGGAAAGACTAAAGTGGAAAGACTATAGTGGAAAGACTGTAGTGGACAGAATAAAGTGGAGACTATAGTGGAAAGACTAAAGTGGACGGACTGAAGTGGAAAGACTATAGTGGAAAGACTAAAGTGGAAAGAATGTAGTGGACAGAATAAAGTGGAGACTATAGTGGTAAGACTAAAGTGGACAGAGAATAGTGAAAAGACTATAGTGGACAGACTATATTGGAAAGACTATAGTGGAAAGACTTTAGTGGACGGAATAAAGTGGAGACTATAGTGGAAAGACTAAAGTGGAAAGACTAAAGTGGACAGAGAATAGTGGCAAGACTAAAGTGGAAAGACTGTAGTGGACAGAATAAAGTGGAGACTATAGTGGATAGACTAAAGTGGAAAAACTAAAGTGGACAGACTATAGTGGAAAGACTGTAGTGGACAGAATAAAATGGAGACTATAGTGGAAAGCCTAAAGTGGACAGAGAATAGTGGAAAGACTAAAGTTGACAGACTATAGTGGAAAGACTATAGTGGAAAGACTGTAGTGGAAAGAATAAAGTGGAGACTATAGTGGAAAGACTAAAGTGGACAGAGAATAGTGGAAAGACTAAAGTGGAAAGACTATAGTGGAAAGACTATAGTGGAAAGACTGTAGTGGGCAGAATAAACTGGAGACTATAGTGGAAAGACTAAAGTGGACAGAGAATAGTGGAAAGACTAAAGTGGACAGACTGTAGTGGAAAGACTAAAGTGGACAGACTAAAGTGGAAAGACTAAAGTGGAAAGACTAAAGTGGACAGACTATAGTGGAAAGACTGTAGTGGACAGAATAAAGTGGAAAGACTATAGTGGAAAGACTGTAGTGGACAGAATAAAGTGGAGACTATAGTGGATTGACTAAAGTGGACAGAGAATAGTGGAAAGACTAAAGTGGACAGACTATAGTGGAAAGACTAAAGTGGACAGACTAAAGTGGACAGACTATAGTTGAAATACTGTAGTGGACAGAATAAAGAGCAGAGTATAGTGGAAAGAATAAAGTGGACAGAGAATAGTGGAAAGACTAAAGTGGACAGACTATAGTGGAAAGACTAAAGTGGACAGACTAAAGTGGACAAAGAATAGTGGAAAGACTAAAGTGGAAAGACTGTAGTGGACAGAATAAAGTGGAGACTATAGTGGAAAGACTAAAGTGGACAGACAATAGTGGAAAGACTAAAGTGGACAGACTATAGTGGAAAGACTAAAGTGGAAAGACTAAAGTGGACAGAGAATAGTGGAAAGACTAAAGTGGAGAGACTGTAGTGGACAGAATAAAGTGGAGACTATAGTGGAAAGACTAAAGTGGAAAGACAAAAGTGGACAGACTATAGTGGAAAGACTGTAGTGGAAAGACTAAAGTGGACAGACTAAAGTGGAAAGACTAAAGTGGAAAGACTATAGTGGAAAGACTAAAGTGGACAGACTAAAGTGGAAAAACTAAAGTGGAAAGACTATAGAGGAAAGACTGTAGTGGGCAGAATAAAGTGGAGACTATAGTGGAAAGACTAAAGTGGACAGAGAATAGTGGAAAGACTAAAGTGGACAGACTATAGTGGAAAGACTAAAGTGGAAAGACTAAAGTGGAAAGACTAAAGTGGAAAGACTAAAGTGGACAGACTATAGTGGAAAGACTATAGTGGAGAGACTATAGTGGACAGAATAAAGTGGAGATTATAGTGGAAAGACTAAAGTGGAAAGACTAAAGTGGACAGAGAATAGTGGAAAGACTAAAGTGGAAAGACTGTAGTGGACAGAATAAAGAGGAAAGACTATAGTGGAAAGACTGTAGTGGACAGAATAAAGTGTAGACTATAGTGGAAAGACTAAAAATGACAGAGAATAGTGGAAAGACTAAAGTGGACAGACTATAGTGGAAAGACTAAAGTGGACAGACTAAAGTGGACAGACTATAGTGGAAATACTGTAGTGGACAGAATAAAGTGGAGAGTATAGTGGAAAGAATAAAGTGGACAGAGAATAGTGGAAAGACTAAAGTGGACAGACTATAGTGGAAAGACTATAGTGAAGAGACTGTAGTGGACAGAATAAAGTGGAGACTATAGTGGAAAGACTAAAGTGGACAGAGAATAGTGGAAAGACTAAAGTGGAAAGACTGTAGTGGACGGAATAAAGTGGAAAGACTAAAGTGGACAGACTATAGTGGAAAAACTATAGTGGAAAGACTGTAGTGGACAGAATAAAGTGGAGACTATAGTGGAAAGACTAAAGTGGACAGAGAATAGTGGAAAGACTAAGTGGACAGACTATACTGGAAATACTAAAGTGGACAGACAAAATGGAAAGACTAAAGTGGGAAGACTAAAGTGGACAGACTATAGTGGAAAGACTAAAGTTGAAAGACTCAGTGGACAGACTAAAGTGTTCACACTGAAGTGGAAAGAATAAAGTGGAAAGACTAAAGTGGAAAGACTAAAGTGGACAGACTATAGTGGAAAGACTAAAGTGGACAGACTAAAGTGGAAAAACTAAAGTGGAAAGACTAAAGTGGACAGACTATAGTGGAAAGACTATAGTGGAAAGACTGTAGTGGACAGAATAAAGTGGAGACTATAGTGGAAAGACTAAAGTGGACAGACTATAGTGGAAAGACTATAGTGGAAAGACTGAAGTGGGCAGAATAAAGTGGAGACTATAGTGGAAAGACTAAAGTGGACAGAGAATAGTGGAAAGACTAAAGTGGACAGACTATAGTGGAAAGACTAAAGTGGACAGACTAAAGTGGAAAGACTAAAGTGGAAAGACTAAAGTGGACAGACTATAGTGGAAAAACTGTAGTGGACAGAATAAAGTGGAGACTATAGTGGAAAGACTAAAGTGGACAGAGAATAGTGGAAAGACTAAAGTGGACAGACTATAGTGGAAAGACTAAAGTGGACAGACTAAAGTGGACAGACTATAGTGGAAATACTGTAGTGGACAAAATAAAGTGGAGAGTGTAGTGGAAAGAATAAAGTGGACAGAGAATAGTGGAAAGACTAAAGTGGACAGACTATAGTGGAAAGACAATAGTGGAGAGACTGTAGTGGACAGAATAAAGTGGAGACTATAGTGGAAAGACTAAAGTAGACAGAGAATAGTGGAAAGACTAAAGTGGACAGACTATACTGGAAAGACTAAAGTGGACAGACAAAATGGAAAGACTAAAGTGGAAAGACTAAAGTGGACAGACTATAGTGGAAAGACTGAAGTTGAAAGACTCAGTGGACAGACTAGAGTGTTCACACTGAAGTGGAAAGAATAAAGTGGAAAGACTAAAGTGGAAAGACTAAAGTGGACAGACTATAGTGGAAAGACTAAAGTGGACAGACTAAAGTGGAAAAACTAAAGTGGAAAGACTAAAGTGGACAGACTATAGTGGAAAGACTATAGTGGAAAGACTGTAGTGGACAGAATAAAGTGGAGACTATAGTGGAAAGACTAAAGTGGACAGACTATAGTGGAAAGCAAAAGTTGACAGACTATAGTGGAAAGACTATAGTGGAGAGACTGTAGTGGACAGAATAAAGTGGAGACTATAGTGGAAAGACTAAAGTGGACAGAGACTAGTGGAAAGACTAAAGTGGAAAGACTGTAGTGGACGGAATAAAGTGGAAAGACTAAAGTGGACAGACTATAGTGGAAAAACTATAGTGGAAAGACTGTAGTGGACGGAATAAAGTGGAGACTATAGTGGAAAGACTAAAGTGGACAGAGAATAGTGGAAAGACTAAGTGGACAGACTATACTGGAAATACTAAAGTGGACAGACAAAATGGAAAGACTAAAGTGGGAAGACTAAAGTGGACAGACTATAGTGGAAAGACTGAAGTTGAAAGACTCAGTGGACAGACTAAAGTGTTCACACTGAAGTGGAAAGAATAAAGTGGAAAGACTAAAGTGGAAAGACTAAAGTGGACAGACTATAGTGGAAAGACTAAAGTGGACAGACTAAAGTGGAAAGACTATAGTGGAAAGACTGAAGTGGGCAGAATAAAGTGGAGACTATAGTGGAAAGACTAAAGTGGACAGACTATAGTGGAAAGACTATAGTGGAAAGACTGAAGTGGGCAGAATAAAGTGGAGACTATAGTGGAAAGACTAAAGTGGACAGAGAATAGTGGAAAGACTAAAGTGGACAGACTATAGTGGAAAGACTAAAGTGGACAGACTAAAGTGGAAAGACTAAAGTGGAAAGACTAAAGTGGACAGACTATAGTGGAAAGACTGTAGTGGACAGAATAAAGTGGAGACTATAGTGGAAAGACTAAAGTGGACAGAGAATAGTGGAAAGACTATAGTGGAGAGACTGTAGTGGACAGAATAAAGTGGAGACTATAGTGGAAAGACTAAAGTGGAAAGAGAATAGTGGAAAGACTAAAGTGGAAAGACTGTAGTGGACAGAATAAAGTGGAAAGACTAAAGTGGACAGACTATAGTGGAAAAACTATAGTGGAAAGACTGTAGTGGACAGAATAAAGTGGAGACTATAGTGGAAAGACTAAAGTGGACAGAGAATAGTGGAAAGACTAAGTGGACAGACTATACTGGAAAGACTAAAGTGGACAGACAAAATGGAAAGACTAAAGAGGAAAGACTAAAGTGGACAGACTATAGTGGAAAGACTGAAGTTGAAAGACTCAGTGGACAGACTAAAGTATACACACTGAAGTGGAAAGAATAAAGTGGAAAGACTAAAGTGGAAAGAGAATAGTGGAAAGACTAAAGTGGACAGACTATAGTGGAAAGACTAAAGTGGACAGACTAAAGTGGAAAGACTAAAGTGGAAAGACTAAAGTGGACAGACTATAGTGGAAAGACTGTAGTGGACAGAATAAAGTGGAGACTATAGTGGAAAGACTAAAGTGGACAGAGAATAGTGGAAAGACTATAGTGGAGAGACTGTAGTGGACAGAATAAAGTGGAGACTATAGTGGAAAGACTAAAGTGGACAGAGAATAGTGGAAAGACTAAAGTGGAAAGACTGTAGTGGACAGAATAAAGTGGAAAGACTAAAGTGGACAGACTATAGTGGAAAAACTATAGTGGAAAGACTGTAGTGGACAGAATAAAGTGGAGACTATAGTGGAAAGACTAAAGTGGACAGAGAATAGTGGAAAGACTAAGTGGACAGACTATACTGGAAAGACTAAAGTGGACAGACAAAATGGAAAGACTAAAGTGGAAAGACTAAAGTGGACAGACTATAGTGGAAAGACTGAAGTTGAAAGACTCAGTGGACAGACTAAAGTGTTCACACTGAAGTGGAAAGAATAAAGTGGAAAGACTAAAGTGGAAAGACTAAAGTGGACAGACTATAGTGGAAAGACTAAAGTAGACAGACTAAAGTGGAAAAACTAAAGTGGAAAGACTAAAGTGGACAGACTATAGTGGAAAGACTATAGTGGAAAGACTGTAGTGGACAGAATAAAGTGGAGACTATAGTGGAAAGACTAAAGTGGACAGACTATAGTGGAAAGACTATAGTGGAAAGACTGAAGTGGGCAGAATAAAGTGGAGACTATAGTGGAAAGACTAAAGTGGACAGAGAATAGTGGAAAGACTAAAGTGGACAGACTATAGTGGAAAGACTAAAGTGGACAGACTAAAGTGGAAAGACTAAAGTGGAAAGACTAAAGTGGACAGACTATAGTGGAAAAACTGTAGTGGACAGAATAAAGTGGAGACTATAGTGGAAAGACTAAAGTGGACAGAGAATAGTGGAAAGACTAAAGTGGACAGACTATAGTGGAAAGACTAAAGTGGACAGACTAAAGTGGACAGACTATAGTGGAAATACTGTAGTGGACAAAATAAAGTGGAGAGTGTAGTGGAAAGAATAAAGTGGACAGAGAATAGTGGAAAGACTAAAGTGGACAGACTATAGTGGAAAGACAATAGTGGAGAGACTGTAGTGGACAGAATAAAGTGGAGACTATAGTGGAAAGACTAAAGTAGACAGAGAATAATGGAAAGACTAAAGTGGACAGACTATACTGGAAAGACTAAAGTGGACAGACAAAATGGAAAGACTAAAGTGGAAAGACTAAAGTGGACAGACTATAGTGGAAAGACTGAAGTTGAAAGACTCAGTGGACAGACTAGAGTGTTCACACTGAAGTGGAAAGAATAAAGTGGAAAGACTAAAGTGGAAAGACTAAAGTGGACAGACTATAGTGGAAAGACTAAAGTGGACAGACTAAAGTGGAAAAACTAAAGTGGAAAGACTAAAGTGGACAGACTATAGTGGAAAGACTATAGTGGAAAGACTGTAGTGGACAGAATAAAGTGGAGACTATAGTGGAAAGACTAAAGTGGACAGACTATAGTGGAAAGACAAAAGTGGACAGACTATAGTGGAAAGACTATAGTGGAGAGACTGTAGTGGACAGAATAAAGTGGAGACTATAGTGGAAAGACTAAAGTGGACAGAGAATAGTGGAAAGACTAAAGTGGAAAGACTGTAGTGGACGGAATAAAGTGGAAAGACTAAAGTGGACAGACTATAGTGGAAAAACTATAGTGGAAAGACTGTAGTGGACGGAATAAAGTGGAGACTATAGTGGAAAGACTAAAGTGGACAGAGAATAGTGGAAAGACTAAGTGGACAGACTATACTGGAAATACTAAAGTGGACAGACAAAATGGAAAGACTAAAGTGGGAAGACTAAAGTGGACAGACTATAGTGGAAAGACTGAAGTTGAAAGACTCAGTGGACAGACTAAAGTGTTCACACTGAAGTGGAAAGAATAAAGTGGAAAGACTAAAGTGGAAAGACTAAAGTGGACAGACTATAGTGGAAAGACTAAAGTGGACAGACTAAAGTGGAAAAACTAAAGTGGAAAGACTAAAGTGGACAGACTATAGTGGAAAGACTATAGTGGAAAGACTGTAGTGGACAGAATAAAGTGGAGACTATAGTGGAAAGACTAAAGTGGACAGACTATAGTGGAAAGACTATAGTGGAAAGACTGAAGTGGGCAGAATAAAGTGGAGACTATAGTGGAAAGACTAAAGTGGACAGAGAATAGTGGAAAGACTAAAGTGGACAGACTATAGTGGAAAGACTAAAGTTGACAGACTAAAGTGGAAAGACTAAAGTGGAAAGACTAAAGTGGACAGACTATAGTGGAAAGACTGTAGTGGACAGAATAAAGTGGAGACTATAGTGGAAAGACTAAAGTGGACAGAGAATAGTGGAAAGACTATAGTGGAGAGACTGTAGTGGACAGAATAAAGTGGAGACTATAGTGGAAAGACTAAAGTGGAAAGAGAATAGTGGAAAGACTAAAGTGGAAAGACTGTAGTGGACAGAATAAAGTGGAAAGACTAAAGTGGACAGACTATAGTGGAAAAACTATAGTGGAAAGACTGTAGTGGACAGAATAAAGTGGAGACTATAGTGGAAAGACTAAAGTGGACAGAGAATAGTGGAAAGACTAAGTGGACAGACTATACTGGAAAGACTAAAGTGGACAGACAAAATGGAAAGACTAAAGTGGAAAGACTAAAGTGGACAGACTATAGTGGAAAGACTGAAGTTGAAAGACTCAGTGGACAGACTAAAGTATACACACTGAAGTGGAAAGAATAAAGTGGAAAGACTAAAGTGGAAAGAGAATAGTGGAAAGACTAAAGTGGACAGACTATAGTGGAAAGTCTAAAGTGGACAGACTAAAGTGGAAAGACTAAAGTGGAAAGACTAAAGTGGACAGACTATAGTGGAAAGACTGTAGTGGACAGAATAAAGTGGAGACTATAGTGGAAAGACTAAAGTGGACAGAGAATAGTGGAAAGACTATAGTGGAGAGACTGTAGTGGACAGAATAAAGTGGAGACTATAGTGGAAAGACTAAAGTGGACAGAGAATAGTGGAAAGACTAAAGTGGAAAGACTGTAGTGGACAGAATAAAGTGGAAAGACTAAAGTGGACAGACTATAGTGGAAAAACTATAGTGGAAAGACTGTAGTGGACAGAATAAAGTGGAGACTATAGTGGAAAGACTAAAGTGGACAGAGAATAGTATAAAGACTAAGTGGACAGACTATACTGGAAAGACTAAAGTGGACAGACAAAATGGAAAGACTAAAGTGGAAAGACTAAAGTGGACAGACTATAGTGGAAAGACTGAAGTTGAAAGACTCAGTGGACAGACTAAAGTATACACACTGAAGTGGAAAGAATAAAGTGGAAAGACTAAAGTGGACAGACTAAAGTGGACAGACTATAGTGGAAATACTGTAGTGGACAAAATAAAGTGGAGAGTGTAGTGGAAAGAATAAAGTGGACAGAGAATAGTGGAAAGACTAAAGTGGACAGACTATAGTGGAAAGACAATAGTGGAGAGACTGTAGTGGACAGAATAAAGTGGAGACTATAGTGGAAAGACTAAAGTAGACAGAGAATAGTGGAAAGACTAAAGTGGACAGACTATACTGGAAAGACTAAAGTGGACAGACAAAATGGAAAGACTAAAGTGGAAAGACTAAAGTGGACAGACTATAGTGGAAAGACTGAAGTTGAAAGACTCAGTGGACAGACTAAAGTGTTCACACTGAAGTGGAAAGAATAAAGTGGAAAGACTAAAGTGGAAAGACTAAAGTGGACAGACTATAGTGGAAAGACTAAAGTGGACAGACTAAAGTGGAAAAACTAAAGTGGAAAGACTAAAGTGGACAGACTATAGTGGAAAGACTATAGTGGAAAGACTGTAGTGGACAGAATAAAGTGGAGACTATAGTGGAAAGACTAAAGTGGACAGACTATAGTGGAAAGACTAAAGTGGACAGACTATAGTGGAAAGACTATAGTGGAGAGACTGTAGTGGACAGAATAAAGTGGAGACTATAGTGGAAAGACTAAAGTGGACAGAGAATAATGGAAAGACTAAAGTGGAAAGACTGTAGTGGACGGAATAAAGTGGAAAGACTAAAGTGGACAGACTATAGTGGAAAAACTATAGTGGAAAGACTGTAGTGGACGGAATAAAGTGGAGACTATAGTGGAAAGACTAAAGTGGACAGAGAATAGTGGAAAGACTAAGTGGACAGACTATACTGGAAATACTAAAGTGGACAGACAAAATGGAAAGACTAAAGCGGGAAGACTAAAGTGGACAGACTATAGTGGAAAGACTGAAGTTGAAAGACTCAGTGGACAGACTAAAGTGTTCACACTGAAGTGGAAAGAATAAAGTGGAAAGACTAAAGTGGAAAGACTAAAGTGGACAGACTAAAGTGGACAGACTATAGTGGAAAGACTAAAGTGGACAGACTAAAGTGGAAAAACTAAAGTGGAAAGACTAAAGTGGACAGACTATAGTGGAAAGACTATAGTGGAAAGACTGTAGTGGACAGAATAAAGTGGAGACTATAGTGGAAAGACTAAAGTGGACAGACTATAGTGGAAAGACTATAGTGGAAAGACTGAAGTGGGCAGAATAAAGTGGAGACTATAGTGGAAAGACTAAAGTGGACAGAGAATAGTGGAAAGACTAAAGTGGACAGACTATAGTGGAAAGACTAAAGTGGACAGACTAAAGTGGAAAGACTAAAGTGGAAAGACTAAAGTGGACAGACTATAGTGGAAAGACTGTAGTGGACAGAATAAAGTGGAGACTATAGTGGAAAGACTAAAGTGGACAGAGAATAGTGGAAAGACTAAAGTGGACAGACTATAGTGGAAAGACTAAAGTGGACAGACTAAAGTGGACAGACTATAGTGGAAAGACTGAAGTTGAAAGACTCAGTGGACAGACTAAAGTATACACACTGAAGTGGAAAGAATAAAGTGGAAAGACTAAAGTGGACAGACTATAGTGGAAAGACTAAAGTGGACAGACTAAAGTGGAAAAACTAAAGTGGAAAGACTAAAGTGGACAGACTATAGTGGAAAGACTATAGTGGAAAGACTGTAGTGGACAGAATAAAGTGGAGACTATAGTGGAAAGACTAAAGTGGACAGACTATAGTGGAAAGACTATAGTGGAAAGACTGAAGTGGGCAGAATAAAGTGGAGACTATAGTGGAAAGACTAAAGTGGACAGAGAATAGTGGAAAGACTAAAGTGGACAGACTATAGTGGAAAGACTAAAGTGGACAGACTAAAGTGGAAAGACTAAAGTGGAAAGACTAAAGTGGACAGACTATAGTGGAAAGACTGTAGTGGACAGAATAAAGTGGAGACTATAGTGGAAAGACTAAAGTGGACAGAGAATAGTGGAAAGACTAAAGTGGACAGACTATAGTGGAAAGACTAAAGTGGACAGACTAAAGTGGACAGACTATAGTGGAAAGACTGAAGTTGAAAGACTCAGTGGACAGACTAAAGTATACACACTGAAGTGGAAAGAATAAAGTGGAAAGACTAAAGTGGACAGACTAAAGTGGACAGACTATAGTGGAAATACTGTAGTGGACAAAATAAAGTGGAGAGTGTAGCGGAAAGAATAAAGGTGACAGAGAATAGTGGAAAGACTAAAGTGGACAGACTATAGTGGAAAGACAATAGTGGAGAGACTGTAGTGGACAGAATAAAGTGGAGACTATAGTGGAAAGACTAAAGTAGACAGAGAATAGTGGAAAGACTAAAGTGGACAGACTATACTGGAAAGACTAAAGTGGACAGACAAAATGGAAAGACTAAAGTGGAAAGACTAAAGTGGACAGACTATAGTGGAAAGACTGAAGTTGAAAGACTCAGTGGACAGACTAAAGTGTTCACGCTGAAGTGGAAAGAATAAAGTGGAAAGACTAAAGTGGAAAGACTAAAGTGGACAGACTATAGTGGAAAGACTAAAGTGGACAGACTAAAGTGGAAAAACTAAAGTGGAAAGACTAAAGTGGACAGACTATAGTGGAAAGACTATAGTGGAAAGACTGTAGTGGACAGAATAAAGTGGAGACTATAGTGGAAAGACTAAAGTGGACAGACTATAGTGGAAAGACCAAAGTGGACAGACTATAGTGGAAAGACTATAGTGGAGAGACTGTAGTGGACAGAATAAAGTGGAGACTATAGTGGAAAGACTAAAGTGGACAGAGAATAGTGGAAAGACTAAAGTGGAAAGACTGTAGTGGACGGAATAAAGTGGAAAGACTAAAGTGGACAGACTATAGTGGAAAAACTATAGTGGAAAGACTGTAGTGGACGGAATAAAGTGGAGACTATAGTGGAAAGACTAAAGTGGACAGAGAATAGTGGAAAGACTAAGTGGACAGACTATACTGGAAATACTAAAGTGGACAGACAAAATGGAAAGACTAAAGTGGGAAGACTAAAGTGGACAGACTATAGTGGAAAGACTGAAGTTGAAAGACTCAGTGGACAGACTAAAGTGTTCACACTGAAGTGGAAAGAATAAAGTGGAAAGACTAAAGTGGAAAGACTAAAGTGGACAGACTATAGTGGAAAGACTAAAGTGGACAGACTAAAGTGGAAAAACTAAAGTGGAAAGACTAAAGTGGACAGACTATAGTGGAAAGACTATAGTGGAAAGACTGTAGTGGACAGAATAAAGTGGAGACTATAGTGGAAAGACTAAAGTGGACAGACTATAGTGGAAAGACTATAGTGGAAAGACTGAAGTGGGCAGAATAAAGTGGAGACTATAGTGGAAAGACTAAAGTGGACAGAGAATAGTGGAAAGACTAAAGTGGACAGACTATAGTGGAAAGACTAAAGTGGACAGACTAAAGTGGAAAGACTAAAGTGAAAAGACTAAAGTGGACAGACTATAGTGGAAAGACTGTAGTGGACAGAATAAAGTGGTGACTATAGTGGAAAGACTAAAGTGGACAGAGAATAGTGGAAAGACTATATCGGAGAGACTGTAGTGGACAGAATAAAGTGGAGACTATAGTGGAAAGACTAAAGTGGACAGAGAATAGTGGAAAGACTAAAGTGGACAGACTATAGTGGGAAAGACTAAAGTGGACAGACTATAGTGGAAAGACTAAAGTGGACAGACTAAAGTGGAAAGACTAAAGTGGAAAGACTAAAGTGGACAGACTATAGTGGAAAGACTGTAGTGGACAGAATAAAGTGGTGACTATAGTGGAAAGACTAAAGTGGACAGAGAATAGTGGAAAGACTATAGTGGAGAGACTGTAGTGGACAGAATAAAGTGGAGACTATAGTGGAAAGACTAAAGTGGACAGAGAATAGTGGAAAGACTAAGTGGACAGACTATACTGGAAATACTAAAGTGGACAGACAAAATGGAAAGACTAAAGTGGGAAGACTAAAGTGGACAGACTATAGTGGAAAGACTGAAGTTGAAAGACTCAGTGGACAGACTAAAGTGTTCACACTGAAGTGGAAAGAATAAAGTGGAAAGACTAAAGTGGAAAGACTAAAGTGGACAGACTATAGTGGAAAGACTAAAGTGGACAGACTAAAGTGGAAAAACTAAAGTGGAAAGACTAAAGTGGACAGACTATAGTGGAAAGACTATAGTGGAAAGACTGTAGTGGACAGAATAAAGTGGAGACTATAGTGGAAAGACTAAAGTGGACAGACTATAGTGGAAAGACTATAGTGGAAAGACTGAAGTGGGCAGAATAAAGTGGAGACTATAGTGGAAAGACTAAAGTGGACAGAGAATAGTGGAAAGACTAAAGTGGACAGACTATAGTGGAAAGACTAAAGTGGACAGACTAAAGTGGAAAGACTAAAGTGGAAAGACTAAAGTGGACAGACTATAGTGGAAAGACTGTAGTGGACAGAAAAAAGTGGAGACTATAGTGGAAAGACTAAAGTGGACAGAGAATAGTGGAAAGACTAAAGTGGACAGACTATAGTGGAAAGACTAAAGTGGACAGACTAAAGTGGACAGACTATAGTGGAAAGACTGAAGTTGAAAGACTCAGTGGACAGACTAAAGTATACACACTGAAGTGGAAAGAATAAAGTGGAAAGACTAAAGTGGACAGACTAAAGTGGACAGACTATAGTGGAAATACTGTAGTGGACAAAATAAAGTGGAGAGTGTAGTGGAAAGAATAAAGGTGACAGAGAATAGTGGAAAGACTAAAGTGGACAGACTATAGTGGAAAGACAATAGTGGAGAGACTGTAGTGGACAGAATAAAGTGGAGACTATAGTGGAAAGACTAAAGTAGACAGAGAATAGTGGAAAGACTAAAGTGGACAGACTATACTGGAAAGACTAAAGTGGACAGACAAAATGGAAAGACTAAAGTGGAAAGACTAAAGTGGACAGACTATAGTGGAAAGACTGAAGTTGAAAGACTCAGTGGACAGACTAAAGTGTTCACACTGAAGTGGAAAGAATAAAGTGGAAAGACTAAAGTGGAAAGACTAAAGTGGACAGACTATAGTGGAAAGACTAAAGTGGACAGACTAAAGTGGAAAAACTAAAGTGGAAAGACTAAAGTGGACAGACTATAGTGGAAAGACTATAGTGGAAAGACTGTAGTGGACAGAATAAAGTGGAGACTATAGTGGAAAGACTAAAGTGGACAGACTATAGTGGAAAGACTAAAGTGGACAGACTATAGTGGAAAGACTATAGTGGAGAGACTGTAGTGGACAGAATAAAGTGGAGACTATAGTGGAAAGACTAAAGTGGACAGAGAATAGTGGAAAGACTAAAGTGGAAAGACTGTAGTGGACGGAATAAAGTGGAAAGACTAAAGTGGACAGACTATAGTGGAAAAACTATAGTGGAAAGACTGTAGTGGACGGAATAAAGTGGAGACTATAGTGGAAAGACTAAAGTGGACAGAGAATAGTGGAAAGACTAAGTGGACAGACTATACTGGAAATACTAAAGTGGACAGACAAAATGGAAAGACTAAAGTGGGAAGACTAAAGTGGACAGACTATAGTGGAAAGACTGAAGTTGAAAGACTCAGTGGACAGACTAAAGTGTTCACACTGAAGTGGAAAGAATAAAGTGGAAAGACTAAAGTGGAAAGACTAAAGTGGACAGACTATAGTGGAAAGACTAAAGTGGACAGACTAAAGTGGAAAAACTAAAGTGGAAAGACTAAAGTGGACAGACTATAGTGGAAAGACTATAGTGGAAAGACTGTAGTGGACAGAATAAAGTGGAGACTATAGTGGAAAGACTAAAGTGGAAAGACTATAGTGGAAAGACTATAGTGGAAAGACTGAAGTGGGCAGAATAAAGTGGAGACTATAGTGGAAAGACTAAAGTGGACAGAGAATAGTGGAAAGACTAAAGTGGACAGACTATAGTGGAAAGACTAAAGTGGACAGACTAAAGTGGAAAGACTAAAGTGGAAAGACTAAAGTGGACAGACTATAGTGGAAAGACTGTAGTGGACAGAATAAAGTGAGACTATAGTGGAAAGACTAAAGTGGACAGAGAATAGTGGAAAGACTAAAGTGGAAAGACTGTAGTGGACAGAATAAAGTGGAAAGACTAAAGTGGACAGACTATAGTGGAAAAACTATAGTGGAAAGACTGTAGTGGACAGAATAAAGTGGAGACTATAGTGGAAAGACTAAAGTGGACAGAGAATAGTGGAAAGACTAAGTGGACAGACTATACTGGAAAGACTAAAGTGGACAGACAAAATGGAAAGACTAAAGTGGAAAGACTAAAGTGGACAGACTATAGTGGAAAGACTGAAGTTGAAAGACTCAGTGGAAAGACTAAAGTATACACACTGAAGTGGAAAGAATAAAGTGGAAAGACTAAAGTGGAAAGAGAATAGTGGAAAGACTAAAGTGGACAGACTATAGTGGAAAGACTAAAGTGGACAGACTAAAGTGGAAAGACTAAAGTGGAAAGACTAAAGTGGACAGACTATAGTGGAAAGACTGTAGTGGACAGAATAAAGTGGAGACTATAGTGGAAAGACTAAAGTGGACAGAGAATAGTGGAAAGACTATAGTGGAGAGACTGTAGTGGACAGAATAAAGTGGAGACTATAGTGGAAAGACTAAAGTGGACAGAGAATAGTGGAAAGACTAAAGTGGAAAGACTGTAGTGGACAGAATAAAGTGCAAAGACTAAAGTGGACAGACTAAAGTATACACACTGAAGTGGAAAGAATAAAGTGGAAAGACTAAAGTGGACAGACTAAAGTGGACAGACTATAGTGGAAATACTGTAGTGGACAAAATAAAGTGGAGAGTGTAGTGGAAAGAATAAAGTGGACAGAGAATAGTGGAAAGACTAAAGTGGACAGACTATAGTGGAAAGACAATAGTGGAGAGACTGTAGTGGAC
Organism: Branchinecta sandiegonensis; assembly: GCA_030848855.1. Taxonomy (NCBI): domain Eukaryota; kingdom Metazoa; phylum Arthropoda; class Branchiopoda; order Anostraca; family Branchinectidae; genus Branchinecta; species Branchinecta sandiegonensis. The sequence continues at coordinate 111,690 of JAUPMV010000092.1, forward strand.
AGAATAAAGTGGAGACTATAGTGGAAAGACTAAAGTAGACAGAGAATAGTGGAAAGACTAAAGTGGACAGACTATACTGGAAAGACTAAAGTGGACAGACAAAATGGAAAGACTAAAGTGGAAAGACTAAAGTGGACAGACTATAGTGGAAAGACTGAAGTTGAAAGACTCAGTGGACAGACTAAAGTGTTCACACTGAAGTGGAAAGAATAAAGTGGAAAGACTAAAGTGGAAAGACTAAAGTGGACAGACTATAGTGGAAAGACTAAAGTGGACAGACTAAAGTGGAAAAACTAAAGTGGAAAGACTAAAGTGGACAGACTATAGTGGAAAGACTATAGTGGAAAGACTGTAGTGGACAGAATAAAGTGGAGACTATAGTGGAAAGACTAAAGTGGACAGACTATAGTGGAAAGACCAAAGTGGACAGACTATAGTGGAAAGACTATAGTGGAGAGACTGTAGTGGACAGAATAAAGTGGAGACTATAGTGGAAAGACTAAAGTGGACAGAGAATAGTGGAAAGACTAAAGTGGAAAGACTGTAGTGGACGGAATAAAGTGGAAAGACTAAAGTGGACAGACTATAGTGGAAAAACTATAGTGGAAAGACTGTAGTGGACGGAATAAAGTGGAGACTATAGTGGAAAGACTAAAGTGGACAGAGAATAGTGGAAAGACTAAGTGGACAGACTATACTGGAAATACTAAAGTGGACAGACAAAATGGAAAGACTAAAGTGGGAAGACTAAAGTGGACAGACTATAGTGGAAAGACTGAAGTTGAAAGACTCAGTGGACAGACTAAAGTGTTCACACTGAAGTGGAAAGAATAAAGTGGAAAGACTAAAGTGGAAAGACTAAAGTGGACAGACTATAGTGGAAAGACTAAAGTGGACAGACTAAAGTGGAAAAACTAAAGTGGAAAGACTAAAGTGGACAGACTATAGTGGAAAGACTATAGTGGAAAGACTGTAGTGGACAGAATAAAGTGGAGACTATAGTGGAAAGACTAAAGTGGACAGACTATAGTGGAAAGACTATAGTGGAAAGACTGAAGTGGGCAGAATAAAGTGGAGACTATAGTGGAAAGACTAAAGTGGACAGAGAATAGTGGAAAGACTAAAGTGGACAGACTATAGTGGAAAGACTAAAGTGGACAGACTAAAGTGGAAAGACTAAAGTGGAAAGACTAAAGTGGACAGACTATAGTGGAAAGACTGTAGTAGACAGAATAAAGTGGTGACTATAGTGGAAAGACTAAAGTGGACAGAGAATAGTGGAAAGACTATAGTGGAGAGACTGTAGTGGACAGAATAAAGTGGAGACTATAGTGGAAAGACTAAAGTGGACAGAGAATAGTGGAAAGACTAAAGTGGACAGACTATAGTGGGAAAGACTAAAGTGGACAGACTATAGTGGAAAGACTAAAGTGGACAGACTAAAGTGGAAAGACTAAAGTGGAAAGACTAAAGTGGACAGACTATAGTGGAAAGACTGTAGTGGACAGAATAAAGTGGTGACTATAGTGGAAAGACTAAAGTGGACAGAGAATAGTGGAAAGACTATAGTGGAGAGACTGTAGTGGACAGAATAAAGTGGAGACTATAGTGGAAAGACTAAAGTGGACAGAGAATAGTGGAAAGACTAAGTGGACAGACTATACTGGAAATACTAAAGTGGACAGACAAAATGGAAAGACTAAAGTGGGAAGACTAAAGTGGACAGACTATAGTGGAAAGACTGAAGTTGAAAGACTCAGTGGACAGACTAAAGTGTTCACACTGAAGTGGAAAGAATAAAGTTGAAAGACTAAAGTGGAAAGACTAAAGTGGACAGACTATAGTGGAAAGACTAAAGTGGACAGACTAAAGTGGAAAAACTAAAGTGGAAAGACTAAAGTGGACAGACTATAGTGGAAAGACTATAGTGGAAAGACTGTAGTGGACAGAATAAAGTGGAGACTATAGTGGAAAGACTAAAGTGGACAGACTATAGTGGAAAGACTATAGTGGAAAGACTGAAGTGGGCAGAATAAAGTGGAGACTATAGTGGAAAGACTAAAGTGGACAGAGAATAGTGGAAAGACTAAAGTGGACAGACTATAGTGGAAAGACTAAAGTGGACAGACTAAAGTGGAAAGACTAAAGTGGAAAGACTAAAGTGGACAGACTATAGTGGAAAGACTGTAGTGGACAGAAAAAAGTGGAGACTATAGTGGAAAGACTAAAGTGGACAGAGAATAGTGGAAAGACTAAAGTGGACAGACTATAGTGGAAAGACTAAAGTGGACAGACTAAAGTGGACAGACTATAGTGGAAAGACTGAAGTTGAAAGACTCAGTGGACAGACTAAAGTATACACACTGAAGTGGAAAGAATAAAGTGGAAAGACTAAAGTGGACAGACTAAAGTGGACAGACTATAGTGGAAATACTGTAGTGGACAAAATAAAGTGGAGAGTGTAGTGGAAAGAATAAAGGTGACAGAGAATAGTGGAAAGACTAAAGTGGACAGACTATAGTGGAAAGACAATAGTGGAGAGACTGTAGTGGACAGAATAAAGTGGAGACTATAGTGGAAAGACTAAAGTAGACAGAGAATAGTGGAAAGACTAAAGTGGACAGACTATACTGGAAAGACTAAAGTGGACAGACAAAATGGAAAGACTAAAGTGGAAAGACTAAAGTGGACAGACTATAGTGGAAAGACTGAAGTTGAAAGACTCAGTGGACAGACTAAAGTGTTCACACTGAAGTGGAAAGAATAAAGTGGAAAGACTAAAGTGGAAAGACTAAAGTGGACAGACTATAGTGGAAAGACTAAAGTGGACAGACTAAAGTGGAAAAACTAAAGTGGAAAGACTAAAGTGGACAGACTATAGTGGAAAGACTATAGTGGAAAGACTGTAGTGGACAGAATAAAGTGGAGACTATAGTGGAAAGACTAAAGTGGACAGACTATAGTGGAAAGACTAAAGTGGACAGACTATAGTGGAAAGACTATAGTGGAGAGACTGTAGTGGACAGAATAAAGTGGAGACTATAGTGGAAAGACTAAAGTGGACAGAGAATAGTGGAAAGACTAAAGTGGAAAGACTGTAGTGGACGGAATAAAGTGGAAAGACTAAAGTGGACAGACTATAGTGGAAAAACTATAGTGGAAAGACTGTAGTGGACGGAATAAAGTGGAGACTATAGTGGAAAGACTAAAGTGGACAGAGAATAGTGGAAAGACTAAGTGGACAGACTATACTGGAAATACTAAAGTGGACAGACAAAATGGAAAGACTAAAGTGGGAAGACTAAAGTGGACAGACTATAGTGGAAAGACTGAAGTTGAAAGACTCAGTGGACAGACTAAAGTGTTCACACTGAAGTGGAAAGAATAAAGTGGAAAGACTAAAGTGGAAAGACTAAAGTGGACAGACTATAGTGGAAAGACTAAAGTGGACAGACTAAAGTGGAAAAACTAAAGTGGAAAGACTAAAGTGGACAGACTATAGTGGAAAGACTATAGTGGAAAGACTGTAGTGGACAGAATAAAGTGGAGACTATAGTGGAAAGACTAAAGTGGAAAGACTATAGTGGAAAGACTATAGTGGAAAGACTGAAGTGGGCAGAATAAAGTGGAGACTATAGTGGAAAGACTAAAGTGGACAGAGAATAGTGGAAAGACTAAAGTGGACAGACTATAGTTGAAAGACTAAAGTGGACAGACTAAAGTGGAAAGACTAAAGTGGAAAGACTAAAGTGGACAGACTATAGTGGAAAGACTGTAGTGGACAGAATAAAGTGAGACTATAGTGGAAAGACTAAAGTGGACAGAGAATAGTGGAAAGACTAAAGTGGAAAGACTGTAGTGGACAGAATAAAGTGGAAAGACTAAAGTGGACAGACTATAGTGGAAAAACTATAGTGGAAAGACTGTAGTGGACAGAATAAAGTGGAGACTATAGTGGAAAGACTAAAGTGGACAGAGAATAGTGGAAAGACTAAGTGGACAGACTATACTGGAAAGACTAAAGTGGACAGACAAAATGGAAAGACTAAAGTGGAAAGACTAAAGTGGACAGACTATAGTGGAAAGACTGAAGTTGAAAGACTCAGTGGAAAGACTAAAGTATACACACTGAAGTGGAAAGAATAAAGTGGAAAGACTAAAGTGGAAAGAGAATAGTGGAAAGACTAAAGTGGACAGACTATAGTGGAAAGACTAAAGTGGACAGACTAAAGTGGAAAGACTAAAGTGGAAAGACTAAAGTGGACAGACTATAGTGGAAAGACTGTAGTGGACAGAATAAAGTGGAGACTATAGTGGAAAGACTAAAGTGGACAGAGAATAGTGGAAAGACTATAGTGGAGAGACTGTAGTGGACAGAATAAAGTGGAGACTATAGTGGAAAGACTAAAGTGGACAGAGAATAGTGGAAAGACTAAAGTGGAAAGACTGTAGTGGACAGAATAAAGTGCAAAGACTAAAGTGGACAGACTAAAGTATACACACTGAAGTGGAAAGAATAAAGTGGAAAGACTAAAGTGGACAGACTAAAGTGGACAGACTATAGTGGAAATACTGTAGTGGACAAAATAAAGTGGAGAGTGTAGTGGAAAGAATAAAGTGGACAGAGAATAGTGGAAAGACTAAAGTGGACAGACTATAGTGGAAAGACAATAGTGGAGAGACTGTAGTGGACAGAATAAAGTGGAGACTATAGTGGAAAGACTAAAGTAGACAGAGAATAGTGGAAAGACTAAAGTGGACAGACTATACTGGAAAGACTAAAGTGGACAGACAAAATGGAAAGACTAAAGTGGAAAGACTAAAGTGGACAGACTATAGTGGAAAGACTGAAGTTGAAAGACTCAGTGGACAGACTAAAGTGTTCACACTGAAGTGGAAAGAATAAAGTGGAAAGACTAAAGTGGAAAGACTAAAGTGGACAGACTATAGTGGAAAGACTAAAGTGGACAGACTAAAGTGGAAAAACTAAAGTGGAAAGACTAAAGTGGACAGACTATAGTGGAAAGACTATAGTGGAAAGACTGTAGTGGACAGAATAAAGTGGAGACTATAGTGGAAAGACTAAAGTGGACAGACTATAGTGGAAAGACTAAAGTGGACAGACTATAGTGGAAAGACTATAGTGGAGAGACTGTAGTGGACAGAATAAAGTGGAGACTATAGTGGAAAGACTAAAGTAGACAGAGAATAGTGGAAAGACTAAAGTGGACAGACTATACTGGAAAGACTAAAGTGGACAGACAAAATGGAAAGACTAAAGTGGAAAGACTAAAGTGGACAGACTATAGTGGAAAGACTGAAGTTGAAAGACTCAGTGGACAGACTAAAGTGTTCACACTGAAGTGGAAAGAATAAAGTGGAAAGACTAAAGTGGAAAGACTAAAGTGGACAGACTATAGTGGAAAGACTAAAGTGGACAGACTAAAGTGGAAAAACTAAAGTGGAAAGACTAAAGTGGACAGACTATAGTGGAAAGACTATAGTGGAAAGACTGTAGTGGACAGAATAAAGTGGAGACTATAGTGGAAAGACTAAAGTGGATAGACTATAGTGGAAAGACTAAAGTGGACAGACTATAGTGGAAAGACTATAGTGGAGAGACTGTAGTGGACAGAATAAAGTGGAGACTATAGTGGAAAGACTAAAGTGGACAGAGAATAGTGGAAAGACTAAGTGGTCAGACTATACTGGAAATACTAAAGTGGACAGACAAAATGGAAAGACTAAAGTGGGAAGACTAAAGTGGACGGACTATAGTGGAAAGACTGAAGTTGAAAGACTCAGTGGACAGACTAAAGTGTTCACACTGAAGTGGAAAGAATAAAGTGGAAAGACTAAAGTGGAAAGACTAAAGTGGACAGACTATAGTGGAAAGACTAAAGTGGACAGACTAAAGTGGAAAAACTAAAGTGGAAAGACTAAAGTGGACAGACTATAGTGGAAAGACTATAGTGGAAAGACTATAGTGGAAAGACTGAAGTGGGCAGAATAAAGTGGAGACTATAGTGGAAAGACTAAAGTGGACAGAGAATAGTGGAAAGACTAAAGTGGACAGACTATAGTGGAAAGACTAAAGTGGACAGACTAAAGTGGAAAGACTAAAGTGGACAGATATATAGTGGAAAGACTATAGTGGAGAGACTGTAGTGGACAGAATAAAGTGGAGACTATAGTGGAAAGACTAAAGTGGACAGAGAATAGTGGAAAGACTAAAGTGGAAAGACTGTAGTGGACAGAATAAAGTGGAAAGACTAAAGTGGACAGACTATAGTGGAAAAACTATAGTGGAAAGACTGTAGTGGACAAAATAAAGTGGAGACTATAGTGGAAAGACTAAAGTGGACAGAGAATAGTGGAAAGACTAAGTGGACAGACTATAGTGGAAAGACTATAGTGGAGAGACTGTAGTGGACAGAATAAAGTGGAGACTATAGTGGAAAGACTAAAGTGGACAGACTATAGTGGAAAGACTATAGTGGAAAGACTGAAGTGGGCAGAATAAAGTGGAGACTATAGTGGAAAGACTAAAGTGGACAGAGAATAGTGGAAAGACTAAAGTGGACAGACTATAGTGGAAAGACTAAAGTGGACAGACTAAAGTGGAAAGACTAAAGTGGACAGACTATAGTGGAAAGACTATAGTGGAGAGACTGTAGTGGACAGAATAAAGTGGAGACTATAGTGGAAAGACTAAAGTGGACAGAGAATAGTGGAAAGACTAAAGTGGAAAGACTGTAGTGGACAGAATAAAGTGGAAAGACTAAAGTGGACAGACTATAGTGGAAAAACTATAGTGGAAAGACTGTAGTGGACAGAATAAAGTGGAGACTATAGTGGAAAGACTAAAGTGGACAGAGAATAGTGGAAAGACTAAGTGGACAGACTACACTGGAAAGACTAAAGTGGACAGACAAAATGGAAAGACTAAAGTGGAAAGACTAAAGTGGACAGACTATAGTGGAAAGACTAAAGTGGACAGACTATAGTGGAAAGACTAAAGTGGACAGACTATAGTGGAAAGACTATAGTGGAGAGACTGTAGTGGACAGAATAAAGTGGAGACTATAGTGGAAAGACTAAAGTGGACAGAGAATAGTGGAAAGACTAAAGTGGAAAGACTAAAGTGGACAGACTATAGTGGAAAGACTATAGTGGAAAGACTGTAGTGGAAAGAATAAAGTGGAGACTATAGTGGAAAGACTAAAGTGGACAGACTATAGTGGAAAGACTAAAGTGGACAGACTATAGTGGAAAGACTATAGTGGAGAGACTGTAGTGGACAGAATAAAGTGGAGACTATAGTGGAAAGACTAAAGTGGACAGAGAATAGTGGAAAGACTAAAGTGGAAAGACTGTAGTGGACGGAATAAAGTGGAAAGACTAAAGTGGACAGACTATAGTGGAAAAACTATAGTGGAAAGACTGTAGTGGACGGAATAAAGTGGAGACTATAGTGGAAAGACTAAAGTGGACAGAGAATAGTGGAAAGACTAAAGTGGACAGACTATACTGGAAAGACTAAAGTGGACAGACAAAATGGAAAGACTAAAGTGGAAAGACTAAAGTGGACAGACTATAGTGGAAAGACTGAAGTTGAAAAACTCAGTGGACAGACTAAAGTATACACACTGAAGTGGAAAGAATAAAGTGGAAAGACTAAAGTGGAAAGAGAATAGTGGAAAGACTAAAGTGGACAGACTATAGTGGAAAGACTAAAGTGGACAGACTAAAGTGGAAAGACTAAAGTGGAAAGACTAAAGTGGACAGACTATAGTGGAAAGACTGTAGTGGACAGAATAAAGTGGAGACTATAGTGGAAAGACTAAAGTGGACAGAGAATAGTGGAAAGACTATAGTGGAGAGACTGTAGTGGACAGAATAAAGTGGAGACTATAGTGGAAAGACTAAAGTGGACAGAGAATAGTGGAAAGACTAAAGTGGAAAGACTGTAGTGGACAGAATAAAGTGGAAAGACTAAAGTGGACAGACTATAGTGGAAAAACTATAGTGGAAAGACTGTAGTGGACAGAATAAAGTGGAGACTATAGTTGAAAGACTAAAGTGGACAGAGAATAGTGGAAAGACTAAGTGGACAGACTATACTGGAAAGACTAAAGTGGACAGACAAAATGGAAAGACTAAAGTGGAAAGACTAAAGTGGACAGACTATAGTGGAAAGACTGAAGTTGAAAGACTCAGTGGACAGACTAAAGTATACACACTGAAGTGGAAAGAATAAAGTGGAAAGACTAAAGTGGACAGACTAAAGTGGACAGACTATAGTGGAAATACTGTAGTGGACAAAATAAAGTGGAGAGTGTAGTGGAAAGAATAAAGTGGACAGAGAATAGTGGAAAGACTAAAGTGGACAGACTATAGTGGAAAGACAATAGTGGAGAGACTGTAGTGGACAGAATAAAGTGGAGACTATAGTGGAAAGACTAAAGTAGACAGAGAATAGTGGAAAGACTAAAGTGGACAGACTATACTGGAAAGACTAAAGTGGACAGACAAAATGGAAAGACTAAAGTGGAAAGACTAAAGTGGACAGACTATAGTGGAAAGACTGAAGTTGAAAGACTCAGTGGACAGACTAAAGTGTTCACACTGAAGTGGAAAGAATAAAGTGGAAAGACTAAAGTGGAAAGACTAAAGTGGACAGACTATAGTGGAAAGACTAAAGTGGACAGACTAAAGTGGAAAAACTAAAGTGGAAAGACTAAAGTGGACAGACTATAGTGGAAAGACTATAGTGGAAAGACTGTAGTGGACAGAATAAAGTAGAGACTATAGTGGAAAGACTAAAGTGGACAGACTATAGTGGAAAGACTAAAGTGGACAGACTATAGTGGAAAGACTATAGTGGAGAGACTGTAGTGGACAGAATAAAGTGGAGACTATAGTGGAAAGACTAAAGTGGACAGAGAATAGTGGAAAGACTAAAGTGGAAAGACTGTAGTGGACGGAATAAAGTGGAAAGACTAAAGTGGACAGACTATAGTGGAAAAACTATAGTGGAAAGACTGTAGTGGACGGAATAAAGTGGAGACTATAGTGGAAAGACTAAAGTGGACAGAGAATAGTGGAAAGACTAAGTGGACAGACTATACTGGAAATACTAAAGTGGACAGACAAAATGGAAAGACTAAAGTGGGAAGACTAAAGTGGACAGACTATAGTGGAAAGACTGAAGTTGAAAGACTCAGTGGACAGACTAAAGTGTTCACACTGAAGTGGAAAGAATAAAGTGGAAAGACTAAAGTGGAAAGACTAAAGTGGACAGACTATAGTGGAAAGACTAAAGTGGACAGACTAAAGTGGAAAACTAAAGTGGAAAGACTAAAGTGGACAGACTATAGTGGAAAGACTATAGTGGAAAGACTGTAGTGGACAGAATAAAGTGGAGACTATAGTGGAAAGACTAAAGTGGACAGACTATAGTGGAAAGACTATAGTGGAAAGACTGAAGTGGGCAGAATAAAGTGGAGACTATAGTGGAAAGACTAAAGTGGACAGAGAATAGTGGAAAGACTAAAGTGGACAGACTATAGTGGAAAGACTAAAGTGGACAGACTAAAGTGGAAAGACTAAAGTGGAAAGACTAAAGTGGACAGACTATAGTGGAAAGACTGTAGTGGACAGAATAAAGTGGTGACTATAGTGGAAAGACTAAAGTGGACAGAGAATAGTGGAAAGACTATAGTGGAGAGACTGTAGTGGACAGAATAAAGTGGAGACTATAGTGGAAAGACTAAAGTGGACAGAGAATAGTGGAAAGACTAAGTGGACAGACTATACTGGAAATACTAAAGTGGACAGACAAAATGGAAAGACTAAAGTGGGAAGACTAAAGTGGACAGACTATAGTGGAAAGACTGAAGTTGAAAGACTCAGTGGACAGACTAAAGTGTTCACACTGAAGTGGAAAGAATAAAGTGGAAAGACTAAAGTGGAAAGACTAAAGTGGACAGACTATAGTGGAAAGACTAAAGTGGACAGACTAAAGTGGAAAAACTAAAGTGGAAAGACTAAAGTGGACAGACTATAGTGGAAAGACTATAGTGGAAAGACTGTAGTGGACAGAATAAAGTGGAGACTATAGTGGAAAGACTAAAGTGGACAGACTATAGTGGAAAGACTATAGTGGAAAGACTGAAGTGGGCAGAATAAAGTGGAGACTATAGTGGAAAGACTAAAGTGGACAGAGAATAGTGGAAAGACTAAAGTGGACAGACTATAGTGGAAAGACTAAAGTGGACAGACTAAAGTGGAAAGACTAAAGTGGAAAGACTAAAGTGGACAGACTATAGTGGAAAGACTGTAGTGGACAGAATAAAGTGGAGACTATAGTGGAAAGACTAAAGTGGACAGAGAATAGTGGAAAGACTAAAGTGGACAGACTATAGTGGAAAGACTAAAGTGGACAGACTAAAGTGGACAGACTATAGTGGAAAGACTGAAGTTGAAAGACTCAGTGGACAGACTAAAGTATACACACTGAAGTGGAAAGAATAAAGTGGAAAGACTAAAGTGGACAGACTAAAGTGGACAGACTATAGTGGAAATACTGTAGTGGACAAAATAAAGTGGAGAGTGTAGTGGAAAGAATAAAGTGGACAGAGAATAGTGGAAAGACTAAAGTGGACAGACTATAGTGGAAAGACAATAGTGGAGAGACTGTAGTGGACAGAATAAAGTGGAGACTATAGTGGAAAGACTAAAGTAGACAGAGAATAGTGGAAAGACTAAAGTGGACAGACTATACTGGAAAGACTAAAGTGGACAGACAAAATGGAAAGACTAAAGTGGAAAGACTAAAGTGGACAGACTATAGTGGAAAGACTGAAGTTGAAAGACTCAGTGGACAGACTAAAGTGTTCACACTGAAGTGGAAAGAATAAAGTGGAAAGACTAAAGTGGAAAGACTAAAGTGGACAGACTATAGTGGAAAGACTAAAGTGGACAGACTAAAGTGGAAAAACTAAAGTGGAAAGACTAAAGTGGACAGACTATAGTGGAAAGACTATAGTGGAAAGACTATAGTGGAGAGACTGTAGTGGACAGAATAAAGTGGAGACTATAGTGGAAAGACTAAAGTGGACAGAGAATAGTGGAAAGACTAAAGTGGAAAGACTGTAGTGGACGGAATAAAGTGGAAAGACTAAAGTGGACAGACTATAGTGGAAAAACTATAGTGGAAAGACTGTAGTGGACGGAATAAAGTGGAGACTATAGTGGAAAGACTAAAGTGGACAGAGAATAGTGGAAAGACTAAGTGGACAGACTATACTGGAAATACTAAAGTGGACAGACAAAATGGAAAGACTAAAGTGGGAAGACTAAAGTGGACAGACTATAGTGGAAAGACTGAAGTTGAAAGACTCAGTGGACAGACTAAAGTGTTCACACTGAAGTGGAAAGAATAAAGTGGAAAGACTAAAGTGGAAAGACTAAAGTGGACAGACTATAGTGGAAAGACTAAAGTGGACAGACTAAAGTGGAAAAACTAAAGTGGAAAGACTAAAGTGGACAGACTATAGTGGAAAGACTATAGTGGAAAGACTGTAGTGGACAGAATAAAGTGGAGACTATAGTGGAAAGACTAAAGTGGACAGACTATAGTGGAAAGACTATAGTGGAAAGACTGAAGTGGGCAGAATAAAGTGGAGACTATAGTGGAAAGACTAAAGTGGACAGAGAATAGTGGAAAGACTAAAGTGGACAGACTATAGTGGAAAGACTAAAGTGGACAGACTAAAGTGGAAAGACTAAAGTGGAAAGACTAAAGTGGACAGACTATAGTGGAAAGACTGTAGTGGACAGAATAAAGTGGAGACTATAGTGGAAAGACTAAAGTGGACAGAGAATAGTGGAAAGACTATAGTGGAGAGACTGTAGTGGACAGAATAAAGTGGAGACTATAGTGGAAAGACTAAAGTGGACAGAGAATAGTGGAAAGACTAAAGTGGAAAGACTGTAGTGGACAGAATAAAGTGGAAAGACTAAAGTGGACAGACTATAGTGGAAAAACTATAGTGGAAAGACTGTAGTGGACAGAATAAAGTGGAGACTATAGTGGAAAGACTAAAGTGGACAGAGAATAGTGGAAAGACTAAGTGGACAGACTATACTGGAAAGACTAAAGTGGACAGACAAAATGGAAAGACTAAAGTGGAAAGACTAAAGTGGACAGACTATAGTGGAAAGACTGAAGTTGAAAGACTCAGTGGAAAGACTAAAGTATACACACTGAAGTGGAAAGAATAAAGTGGAAAGACTAAAGTGGAAAGAGAATAGTGGAAAGACTAAAGTGGACAGACTATAGTGGAAAGACTAAAGTGGACAGACTAAAGTGGAAAGACTAAAGTGGAAAGACTAAAGTGGACAGACTATAGTGGGAAGACTGTAGTGGACAGAATAAAGTGGAGACTATAGTGGAAAGACTAAAGTGGACAGAGAATAGTGGAAAGACTATAGTGGAGAGACTGTAGTGGACAGAATAAAGTGGAGACTATAGTGGAAAGACTAAAGTGGACAGAGAATAGTGGAAAGACTAAAGTGGAAAGACTGTAGTGGACAGAATAAAGTGGAAAGACTAAAGTGGACAGACTATAGTGGAAAAACTATAGTGGAAAGACTGTAGTGGACAGAATAAAGTGGAGACTATAGTGGAAAGACTAAAGTGGACAGAGAATAGTGGAAAGACTAAGTGGACAGACTATACTGGAAAGACTAAAGTGGACAGACAAAATGGAAAGACTAAAGTGGAAAGACTAAAGTGGACAGACTATAGTGGAAAGACTGAAGTTGAAAGACTCAGTGGACAGACTAAAGTATACACACTGAAGTGGAAAGAATAAAGTGGAAAGACTAAAGTGGACAGACTAAAGTGGACAGACTATAGTGGAAATACTGTAGTGGACAAAATAAAGTGGAGAGTGTAGTGGAAAGAATAAAGTGGACAGAGAATAGTGGAAAGACTAAAGTGGACAGACTATAGTGGAAAGACAATAGTGGAGAGACTGTAGTGGACAGAATAAAGTGGAGACTATAGTGGAAAGACTAAAGTAGACAGAGAATAGTGGAAAGACTAAAGTAGACAGACTATACTGGAAAGACTAAAGTGGACAGACAAAATGGAAAGACTAAAGTGGAAAGACTAAAGTGGACAGACTATAGTGGAAAGACTGAAGTTGAAAGACTCAGTGGACAGACTAAAGTGTTCACACTGAAGTGGAAAGAATAAAGTGGAAAGACTAAAGTGGAAAGACTGAAGTGGACAGACTATAGTGGAAAGACTAAAGTGGACAGACTAAAGTGGAAAAACTAAAGTGGAAAGACTAAAGTGGACAGACTATAGTGGAAAGACTATAGTGGAAAGACTGTAGTGGACAGAATAAAGTGGAGACTATAGTGGAAAGACTAAAGTGGACAGACTATAGTGGAAAGACTAAAGTGGACAGACTATAGTGGAAAGACTGAAGTTGAAAAACTCAGTGGACAGACTAAAGTATACACACTGAAGTGGAAAGAATAAAGTGGAAAGACTAAAGTGGAAAGAGAATAGTGGAAAGACTAAAGTGGACAGACTATAGTGGAAAGACTAAAGTGGACAGACTAAAGTGGAAAGACTAAAGTGGAAAGACTAAAGTGGACAGACTATAGTGGAAAGACTGTAGTGGACAGAATAAAGTGGAGACTATAGTGGAAAGACTAAAGTGGACAGAGAATAGTGGAAAGACTATAGTGGAGAGACTGTAGTGGACAGAATAAAGTGGAGACTATAGTGGAAAGACTAAAGTGGACAGAGAATAGTGGAAAGACTAAAGTGGAAAGACTGTAGTGGACAGAATAAAGTGGAAAGACTAAAGTGGACAGACTATAGTGGAAAAACTATAGTGGAAAGACTGTAGTGGACAGAATAAAGTGGAGACTATAGTTGAAAGACTAAAGTGGACAGAGAATAGTGGAAAGACTAAGTGGACAGACTATACTGGAAAGACTAAAGTGGACAGACAAAATGGAAAGACTAAAGTGGAAAGACTAAAGTGGACAGACTATAGTGGAAAGACTGAAGTTGAAAGACTCAGTGGACAGACTAAAGTATACACACTGAAGTGGAAAGAATAAAGTGGAAAGACTAAAGTGGACAGACTAAAGTGGACAGACTATAGTGGAAATACTGTAGTGGACAAAATAAAGTGGAGAGTGTAGTGGAAAGAATAAAGTGGACAGAGAATAGTGGAAAGACTAAAGTGGACAGACTATAGTGGAAAGACAATAGTGGAGAGACTGTAGTGGACAGAATAAAGTGGAGACTATAGTGGAAAGACTAAAGTAGACAGAGAATAGTGGAAAGACTAAAGTGGACAGACTATACTGGAAAGACTAAAGTGGACAGACAAAATGGAAAGACTAAAGTGGAAAGACTAAAGTGGACAGACTATAGTGGAAAGACTGAAGTTGAAAGACTCAGTGGACAGACTAAAGTGTTCACACTGAAGTGGAAAGAATAAAGTGGAAAGACTAAAGTGGAAAGACTAAAGTGGACAGACTATAGTGGAAAGACTAAAGTGGACAGACTAAAGTGGAAAAACTAAAGTGGAAAGACTAAAGTGGACAGACTATAGTGGAAAGACTATAGTGGAAAGACTGTAGTGGACAGAATAAAGTGGAGACTATAGTGGAAAGACTAAAGTGGACAAACTATAGTGGAAAGACTAAAGTGGACAGACTATAGTGGAAAGACTGAAGTTGAAAAACTCAGTGGACAGACTAAAGTATACACACTGAAGTGGAAAGAATAAAGTGGAAAGACTAAAGTGGAAAGAGAATAGTGGAAAGACTAAAGTGGACAGACTATAGTGGAAAGACTAAAGTGGACAGACTAAAGTGGAAAGACTAAAGTGGAAAGACTAAAGTGGACAGACTATAGTGGAAAGACTGTAGTGGACAGAATAAAGTGGAGACTATAGTGGAAAGACTAAAGTGGACAGAGAATAGTGGAAAGACTATAGTGGAGAGACTGTAGTGGACAGAATAAAGTGGAGACTATAGTGGAAAGACTAAAGTGGACAGAGAATAGTGGAAAGACTAAAGTGGAAAGACTGTAGTGGACAGAATAAAGTGGAAAGACTAAAGTGGACAGACTATAGTGGAAAAACTATAGTGGAAAGACTGTAGTGGACAGAATAAAGTGGAGACTATAGTTGAAAGACTAAAGTGGACAGAGAATAGTGGAAAGACTAAGTGGACAGACTATACTGGAAAGACTAAAGTGGACAGACAAAATGGAAAGACTAAAGTGGAAAGACTAAAGTGGACAGACTATAGTGGAAAGACTGAAGTTGAAAGACTCAGTGGACAGACTAAAGTATACACACTGAAGTGGAAAGACTATAGTGGAAAGACAATAGTGGAGAGACTGTAGTGGACAGAATAAAGTGGAGACTATAGTGGAAAGACTAAAGTAGACAGAGAATAGTGGAAAGACTAAAGTGGACAGACTATACTGGAAAGACTAAAGTGGACAGACAAAATGGAAAGACTAAAGTGGAAAGACTAAAGTGGACAGACTATAGTGGAAAGACTGAAGTTGAAAGACTCAGTGGACAGACTAAAGTGTTCACACTGAAGTGGAAAGAATAAAGTGGAAAGACTAAAGTGGAAAGACTAAAGTGGACAGACTATAGTGGAAAGACTAAAGTGGACAGACTAAAGTGGAAAAACTAAAGTGGAAAGACTAAAGTAGACAGACTATAGTGGAAAGACTATAGTGGAAAGACTGTAGTGGACAGAATAAAGTAGAGACTATAGTGGAAAGACTAAAGTGGACAGACTATAGTGGAAAGACTAAAGTGGACAGACTATAGTGGAAAGACTATAGTGGAGAGACTGTAGTGGACAGAATAAAGTGGAGACTATAGTGGAAAGACTAAAGTGGACAGAGAATAGTGGAAAGACTAAAGTGGAAAGACTGTAGTGGACGGAATAAAGTGGAAAGACTAAAGTGGACAGACTATAGTGGAAAAACTATAGTGGAAAGACTGTAGTGGACGGAATAAAGTGGAGACTATAGTGGAAAGACTAAAGTGGACAGAGAATAGTGGAAAGACTAAGTGGACAGACTATACTGGAAATACTAAAGTGGACAGACAAAATGGAAAGACTAAAGTGGGAAGACTAAAGTGGACAGACTATAGTGGAAAGACTGAAGTTGAAAGACTCAGTGGACAGACTAAAGTGTTCACACTGAAGTGGAAAGAATAAAGTGGAAAGACTAAAGTGGAAAGACTAAAGTGGACAGACTATAGTGGAAAGACTAAAGTGGACAGACTAAAGTGGAAAACTAAAGTGGAAAGACTAAAGTGGACAGACTATAGTGGAAAGACTATAGTGGAAAGACTGTAGTGGACAGAATAAAGTGGAGACTATAGTGGAAAGACTAAAGTGGACAGACTATAGTGGAAAGACTATAGTGGAAAGACTGAAGTGGGCAGAATAAAGTGGAGACTATAGTGGAAAGACTAAAGTGGACAGAGAATAGTGGAAAGACTAAAGTGGACAGACTATAGTGGAAAGACTAAAGTGGACAGACTAAAGTGGAAAGACTAAAGTGGAAAGACTAAAGTGGACAGACTATAGTGGAAAGACTGTAGTGGACAGAATAAAGTGGTGACTATAGTGGAAAGACTAAAGTGGACAGAGAATAGTGGAAAGACTATAGTGGAGAGACTGTAGTGGACAGAATAAAGTGGAGACTATAGTGGAAAGACTAAAGTGGACAGAGAATAGTGGAAAGACTAAGTGGACAGACTATACTGGAAATACTAAAGTGGACAGACAAAATGGAAAGACTAAAGTGGGAAGACTAAAGTGGACAGACTTTAGTGGAAAGACTGAAGTTGAAAGACTCAGTGGACAGACTAAAGTGTTCACACTGAAGTGGAAAGAATAAAGTGGAAAGACTAAAGTGGAAAGACTAAAGTGGACAGACTATAGTGGAAAGACTAAAGTGGACAGACTAAAGTGGAAAAACTAAAGTGGAAAGACTAAAGTGGACAGACTATAGTGGAAAGACTATAGTGGAAAGACTGTAGTGGACAGAATAAAGTGGAGACTATAGTGGAAAGACTAAAGTGGACAGACTATAGTGGAAAGACTATAGTGGAAAGACTGAAGTGGGCAGAATAAAGTGGAGACTATAGTGGAAAGACTAAAGTGGACAGAGAATAGTGGAAAGACTAAAGTGGACAGACTATAGTGGAAAGACTAAAGTGGACAGACTAAAGTGGAAAGACTAAAGTGGAAAGACTAAAGTGGACAGACTATAGTGGAAAGACTTTAGTGGACAGAATAAAGTGGAGACTATAGTGGAAAGACTAAAGTGGACAGAGAATAGTGGAAAGACTAAAGTGGACAGACTATAGTGGAAAGACTAAAGTGGACAGACTAAAGTGGACAGACTATAGTGGAAAGACTGAAGTTGAAAGACTCAGTGGACAGACTAAAGTATACACACTGAAGTGGAAAGAATAAAGTGGAAAGACTAAAGTGGACAGACTAAAGTGGACAGACTATAGTGGAAATACTGTAGTGGACAAAATAAAGTGGAGAGTGTAGTGGAAAGAATAAAGTGGACAGAGAATAGTGGAAAGACTAAAGTGGACAGACTATAGTGGAAAGACAATAGTGGAGAGACTGTAGTGGACAGAATAAAGTGGAGACTATAGTGGAAAGACTAAAGTAGACAGAGAATAGTGGAAAGACTAAAGTGGACAGACTATACTGGAAAGACTAAAGTGGACAGACAAAATGGAAAGACTAAAGTGGAAAGACTAAAGTGGACAGACTATAGTGGAAAGACTATAGTGGAAAGACTGTAGTGGACAGAATAAAGTGGAGACTATAGTGGAAAGACTAAAGTGGACAGACTATAGTGGAAAGACTATAGTGGAAAGACTGAAGTGGGCAGAATAAAGTGGAGACTATAGTGGAAAGACTAAAGTGGACAGAGAATAGTGGAAAGACTAAAGTGGACAGACTATAGTGGAAAGACTAAAGTGGACAGACTAAAGTGGAAAGACTAAAGTGGAAAGACTAAAGTAGACAGACTATAGTGGAAAGACTTTAGTGGACAGAATAAAGTGGAGACTATAGTGGAAAGACTAAAGTGGACAGAGAATAGTGGAAAGACTAAAGTGGACAGACTATAGTGGAAAGACTAAAGTGGACAGACTAAAGTGGACAGACTATAGTGGAAAGACTGAAGTTGAAAGACTCAGTGGACAGACTAAAGTATACACACTGAAGTGGAAAGAATAAAGTGGAAAGACTAAAGTGGACAGACTAAAGTGGACAGACTATAGTGGAAATACTGTAGTGGACAAAATAAAGTGGAGAGTGTAGTGGAAAGAATAAAGTGGACAGAGAATAGTGGAAAGACTAAAGTGGACAGACTATAGTGGAAAGACAATAGTGGAGAGACTGTAGTGGACAGAATAAAGTGGAGACTATAGTGGAAAGACTAAAGTAGACAGAGAATAGTGGAAAGACTAAAGTGGACAGACTATACTGGAAAGACTAAAGTGGACAGACAAAATGGAAAGACTAAAGTGGAAAGACTAAAGTGGACAGACTATAGTGGAAAGACTGAAGTTGAAAGACTCAGTGGACAGACTAAAGTGTTCACACTGAAGTGGAAAGAATAAAGTGGAAAGACTAAAGTGGACAGACTAAAGTGGACAGACTATAGTGGAAAGACTAAAGTGGACAGACTAAAGTGGAAAAACTAAAGTGGAAAGACTAAAGTGGACAGACTATAGTGGAAAGACTATAGTGGAAAGACTATAGTGGAGAGACTGTAGTGGACAGAATAAAGTGGAGACTATAGTGGAAAGACTAAAGTGGACAGAGAATAGTGGAAAGACTAAAGTGGAAAGACTGTAGTGGACGGAATAAAGTGGAAAGACTAAAGTGGACAGACTATAGTGGAAAAACTATAGTGGAAAGACTGTAGTGGACGGAATAAAGTGGAGACTATAGTGGAAAGACTAAAGTGGACAGAGAATAGTGGAAAGACTAAGTGGACAGACTATACTGGAAATACTAAAGTGGACAGACAAAATGGAAAGACTAAAGTGGGAAGACTAAAGTGGACAGACTATAGTGGAAAGACTGAAGTTGAAAGACTCAGTGGACAGACTAAAGTGTTCACACTGAAGTGGAAAGAATAAAGTGGAAAGACTAAAGTGGAAAGACTAAAGTGGACAGACTATAGTGGAAAGACTAAAGTGGACAGACTAAAGTGGAAAAACTAAAGTGGAAAGACTAAAGTGGACAGACTATAGTGGAAAGACTATAGTGGAAAGACTGTAGTGGACAGAATAAAGTGGAGACTATAGTGGAAAGACTAAAGTGGACAGACTATAGTGGAAAGACTATAGTGGAAAGACTGAAGTGGGCAGAATAAAGTGGAGACTATAGTGGAAAGACTAAAGTGGACAGAGAATAGTGGAAAGACTAAAGTGGACAGACTATAGTGGAAAGACTAAAGTGGACAGACTAAAGTGGAAAGACTAAAGTGGAAAGACTAAAGTGGACAGACTATAGTGGAAAGACTGTAGTGGACAGAATAAAGTGGAGACTATAGTGGAAAGACTAAAGTGGACAGAGAATAGTGGAAAGACTATAGTGGAGAGACTGTAGTGGACAGAATAAAGTGGAGACTATAGTGGAAAGACTAAAGTGGACAGAGAATAGTGGAAAGACTAAAGTGGAAAGACTGTAGTGGACAGAATAAAGTGGAAAGACTAAAGTGGACAGACTATAGTGGAAAAACTATAGTGGAAAGACTATAGTGGACAGAATAAAGTGGAGACTATAGTGGAAAGACTAAAGTGGACAGAGAATAGTGGAAAGACTAAGTGGACAGACTATACTGGAAAGACTAAAGTGGACAGACAAAATGGAAAGACTAAAGTGGAAAGACTAAAGTGGACAGACTATAGTGGAAAGACTGAAGTTGAAAGACTCAGTGGAAAGACTAAAGTATACACACTGAAGTGGAAAGAATAAAGTGGAAAGACTAAAGTGGAAAGAGAATAGTGGAAAGACTAAAGTGGACAGACTATAGTGGAAAGACTAAAGTGGACAGACTAAAGTGGAAAGACTAAAGTGGAAAGACTAAAGTGGACAGACTATAGTGGAAAGACTGTAGTGGACAGAATAAAGTGGTGACTATAGTGGAAAGACTAAAGTGGACAGAGAATAGTGGAAAGACTATAGTGGAGAGACTGTAGTGGACAGAATAAAGTGGAGACTATAGTGGAAAGACTAAAGTGGACAGAGAATAGTGGAAAGACTAAATTGGAAAGACTGTAGTGGACAGAATAAAGTGGAAAGACTAAAGTGGACAGACTATAGTGGAAAAACTATAGTGGAAAGACTGTAGTGGACAGAATAAAGTGGAGACGATAGTGGAAAGACTAAAGTGGACAGAGAATAGTGGAAAGACTAAGTGGACAGACTATACTGGAAAGACTAAAGTGGACAGACAAAATGGAAAGACTAAAGTGGAAAGACTAAAGTGGACAGACTATAGTGGAAAGACTGAAGTTGAAAGACTCAGTGGACAGACTAAAGTATACACACTGAAGTGGAAAGAATAAAGTGGAAAGACTAAAGTGGAAAGACTAAAGTGGACAGACTATAGTTGAAAGACTAAAGTGGACAGACTAAAGTGGAAAAACTAAAGTGGAAAGACTAAAGTGGACAGACTATAGTGGAAAGACTATAGTGGAAAGACTGTAGTGGACAGAATAAAGTGAAGACTATAGTGGAAAGACTAAAGTGGACAGAGAATAGTGGAAAGACTAAAGTGGACAGACTATAGTGGAAAGACTAAAGTGGACAGACTAAAGTTGACAGACTATAGTGGAAATACTGTAGTGGACAAAATAAAGTGGAGACTATAGTGGAAAGACTAAAGTGGACAGAGAATAGTGGAAAGACTAAAGTGGACAGACTATAGTGGAAAGACTAAAGTGGACAGACTAAAGTGGACAGACTATAGTGGAAAGACTGTAGTGGACAGAATAAAGTGGAGAGTATAGTGGAAAGAATAAAGTGGACAGAGAATAGTGGAAAGACTAAAGTGGACAGACTATAGTGGAAAGACTATAGTGGAGAGACTATAGTGGACAGAATAAAGTGGAGACTATAGTGGAAAGACTGAAGTGGACAAAGAATAGTGGAAAGACTAAAGTGGAAAGACTGTAGTGGACAGAATAAAGAGGAAAGACTATAGTGGAAAGACTGTAGTGGACAGAATAAAGTGGAGACTATAGTTGAAAGACGAAAGTGGACAGAGAATAGTGGAAAGACTAAAGTGGACAGACTAAAGTGGAAAGAATAAAGTGGACAGACTATAGTGGAGCGACTGTAGTGGACAGAATAAAGTGGAGAGTATAGTGGAAAGAATAAAGTGGACAGAGAATGGTGGAAAGACTAAAGTGGACAGACTATAGTGGAAAGACTAAAGTGGACAGACTAAAATGGAAAGACTAAAGTGGAAAGACTAAAGTGGACAGACTATAGTGGAAACACTGTAGTGGACAGAATAAAGTGGAGAGTATAGTGGAAAGAATAAAGTGGACAGAGAATAGTGGAAAGACTAAAGTGGACAGACTATAGTGGAAAGACTATAGTGGAGAGACTGTAGTGGACAGAATAAAGTGGAGACTATTGTGGAAAGACTAAAGTGGACAGAGAATAGTGGAAAGACTAAAGTGGAAAGACTATAGTGGAAAGACTAACAGACTATAGTGGAAAGACTAAAGTGGAAAGACTAAAGTGGAAAGACTAAAGTGGAAAGACTAAAGTGGAAAGACTAAAGTGGACAGACTATAGTGGAAAGACAGTAGTGGACAGAATAAAGTGGAGAGTATAGTGGAAAGAATAAAGTGGACAGAGAATAGTGGAAAGACTAAAGTGGACAGACTATAGTGGAAAGACTATAGTGGACAGAATAAAGTGGAGACTATAGTGGAAAGACTAAAGTGGACAGAGAATAGTGGAAAGACTAAAGTGGACAGACTAAAGTGGAAAGAATAAAGTGGAGACTATAGTGGAAAGACTAAAGTGGACAAAGAATAGTGGAAAGACTAAAGTGGAAAGACTGTAGTGGACAGAATAAAGAGGAAAGACTATAGTGGAAAGACTGTAGTGGACAGAATAAAGTGGAGACTATAGTGGAAAGACTAAAGTGGACAGAGAATAGTGGAAAGACTAAAGTGGACAGACTAAAGTGGAAAGAATAAAGTGGACAGACTATAGTGGAAAGACTGTAGTGGACAGAATAAAGTGGAGACTATAGTGGAAAGATTAAAGTGGACAGAGAATAGTGGAAAGACTAAAGTGGACAGACTATAGTGGAAAGACTAAAGTGGAAAGACTAAAGTGGACAGACTATAGTGGAAACACTGTAGTGGACAGAATAAAGTGGAGAGTATAGTGGAAAGAATAAAGTGGACAGAGAATAGTGGAAAGACTAAAGTGGACAGACTATAGTGGAAAGACTATAGTGGAGAGACTGTAGTGGACAGAATAAAGTGGAGACTATTGTGGAAAGACTAAAGTGGACAGAGAATAGTGGAAAGACTAAAGTGGACAGACTATAGTGGAAAGACTAAAGTGGACAGACTATAGTGGAAAGACTAAAGTGGAAAGACTAAAGTGGAAAGACTAAAGTGGAAAGACTAAAGTGGAAAGACTAAAGTGGACAGACTATTGTGGAAAGACTGTAGTGGACAGAATAAAGTGGAGAGTATAGTGGAAAGAATAAAGTGGACAGAGAATAGTGGAAAGACTAAAGTGGACAGACTATAGTGGAAAGACTATAGCGGAGAGACTATAGTGGACAGAATAAAGTGGAGACTATAGTGGAAAGACTAAAGTGGACAAAGAATAGTGGAAAGAATAAAGTGGAAAGACTGTAGTGGACAGAATAAAGAGGAAAGACTATAGTGGAAAGACTGTAGTGGACAGAATAAAGTGTAGACTATAGTGGAAAGACTAAAGTGGACAGAGAATAGTCGAAAGACTAAAGTGGACAGACTATAGTGGAAAGACTAAAGTGGACAGACTATAGTGGAAATACTGTAGTGGACAGAATAAAGAGGAAAGACTATAGTGGAAAGACTGTAGTGGACAGAATAAAGTGTAGACTATAGTGGAAAGACTAAAGTGGACAGAGAATAGTCGAAAGACTAAAGTGGACAGACTATAGTGGAAAGACTAAAGTGGACAGACTATAGTGGAAATACTGTAGTGGACAGAATAAAGTGGAGGGTATAGTGGAAAGAACAAAGTGGACAGAGAATAGTGGAAAGACTATAGTGGAGAGACTGTAGTGGACAGAATAAAGTGGAGACTATAGTGGAAAGACTAAAGTGGACAGAGAATAGTGGAAAGACTAAAGTGGAAAGACTGTAGTGGACAGAATAAAGTGGAAATACTAAAGTGGACAGACTATAGTGGAAAAACTAAAGTGGAAAGACTGTAGTGGACAGAATAAAGTGGAGACTATAGTGGAAAGACTAAAGTGGACAGACTAAAGTGGAAAAACTAAAGTGGAAAGACTAAAGTGGACAGACTATAGTGGAAAGACTAAAGTGGACAGAGAATAGTGGAAAGATTAAAGTGGATAGACTATAGTGGAAAGACTAAAGTGGACAGACTAAAGTGGACAGACTATAGTGGAAATACTGTAGTGGACAAAATAAAGTGGAGACTATAGTGGAAAGACTAAAGTGGACAGAGAATAGTGGAAAGACTAAAGTGGACAGACTATAGTGGAAAGACTAAAGTGGACAGACTAAAGTGGACAGACTATAGTGGAAAGACTGTAGTGGACAGAATAAACTGGAGACTATAGTGGAAAGACTAAAGTGGACAGAGAATAGTGGAAAGACTAAAGTGGACAGACTATAGTGGAAAGACTAAAGTGGACAGACTAAAGTGGACAGACTATAGTGGAAATACTGTAGTGGACAAAATAAAGTGGAGAGTGTAGTGGTAAGAATAAAGTGGACAGAGAATAGTGGAAAGACTAAAGTGGACAGACTATAGTGGAAAGACAATAGTGGAGAGACTGTAGTGGACAGAATAAAGTGGAGACTATAGTGGAAAGACTAAAGTGGACAGAGAATAGTGGAAAGACTAAAGTGGACAGACTATACTGGAAAGACTAAAGTGGACAGACAAAATGGAAAGACTAAAGTGGAAAGACTAAAGTGGACAGACTATAGTGGAAATACTGAAGTTGAAAGACTCAGTGGACAGACTAAAGTGTTCACACTGAAGTGGAAAGAATAAAGTGGAAAGACTAAAGTGGAAAGACTAAAGTGGACAGACTATAGTGGAAAGACTAAAGTGGACAGACTATAGTGGAAAGACTATAGTGGAAAGACTGTAGTGGACAGAATAAAGTGGAGACTATAGTGGAAAGACTAAAGTGGACAGACTATAGTGGAAAGACTATAGTGGAAAGACTGTAGTGGGCAGAATAAAGTGGAGACTATAGTGGAAAGACTAAAGTGGACAGACTATAGTGGAAAGACTAAAGTGGACAGACTAAAGTGGAAAGACTAAAGTGGAAAGACTAAAGTGGACAGACTATAGTGGAAAGACTGTAGTGGACAGAATAAAGTGGAGACTATAGTGGAAAGACTAAAGTGGACAGAGAATAGTGGAAAGACTAAAGTGGACAGACTATAGTGGAAAGACTAATGTGGACAGACTAAAGTGGACAGACTATAGTGGAAATACCGTAGTGGACAGAATAAAGTGGAGAGTATAGTGGAAAGAATAAAGTGGACAGAGAATAGTGAAAAGACTAAAGTGGACAGACTATAGTGGAAAGACAATAGTGGATAGACTGGAGTGGACAGAATAAAGTGGAGACTATAGTGGAAAGACTAAAGTGGACAGAGAATAGTGGAAAGACTAAAGTGGACAGACTATAGTGGAAAGACTAAAGTGGACAGACTAAAATGGAAAGACTAAAGTGGAAAGACTAAAGTGGACAGACTATAGTGGAAACACTGTAGTGGACAGAATAAAGTGGAGAGTATAGTGGAAAGAATAAAGTGGACAGAGAATAGTGGAAAGACTAAAGTGGACAGACTATAGTGGAAAGACTATAGTGGAGAGACTGTAGTGGACAGAATAAAGTGGAGACTATAGTGGAAAGACTAAAGTGGACAAAGAATAGTGGAAAGACTAAAGTGGAAAGACTGTAGTGGAAAGACTAAAGTGGACAGACTATAGTGGAAAGACTATAGTGGAGAGACTATAGTGGACAGAATAAAGTGGAGACTATAGTGGAAAGACTAAAGTGGACAAAGAATAGTGGAAAGACTAAAGTGGAAAGACTGTAGTGGACAGAATAAAGAGGAAAGACTATAGTGGAAAGACTGTAGTGGACAGAATAAAGTGGAGACTATAGTGGAAAGACTAAAGTGGACAGAGAATAGTGGAAAGACTAAAGTGGACAGACTAAAGTGGAAAGAATAAAGTGGACAGACTATAGTGGAAAGACTGTAGTGGACAGAATAAAGTGGAGACTATAGTGGAAAGACTAAAGTGGACAGAGAATAGTGGAAAGACTAAAGTGGACAGACTATAGTGGAAAGACTAATGTGGACAGACTAAAGTGGACAGACTATAGTGGAAATACTGTAGTGGACAGAATAAAGTGGAGAGTATAGTGGAAAGAATAAAGTTGACAGAGAATAGTGGAAAGACTAAAGTGGACAGACTATAGTGGAAAGACAATAGTGGAGAGACTGTAGTGGACAGAATAAAGTGGAGACTATAGTGGAAAGACTAAAGTGGACAGAGAATAGTGGAAAGACTAAATTGGACAGACAATAGTGGAAAGACTAAAGTGAACAGACTAAAATGGAAAGACTAAAGTGGAAAGACTAAAGTGGACAGACTAGAGTGGAAACACTGTAGTGGACAGAATAAAGTGGAGAGTATAGTGGAAAGAATAAAGTGGACAGAGAATAGTGGAAAGACTAAAGTGGACAGAGAATAGTGGAAAGACTAAAGTGGAAAGACTATAGTGGAAAGACTAAAGTGGACAGACTATAGTGGAAAGACTAAAGTGGAAAGACTAAAGTGGAAAGACTAAAGTGGAAAGACTAAAGTGGACAGACTATAGTGGAAAGACTCTAGTGGACAGAATAAAGTGGAGAGTATAGTGGAAAGAATAAAGTGGACAGAGAATAGTGGAAAGACTAAAGTTGACAGACTATAGTGGAAAGACTATAGTGGAGAGACTATAGTGGACAGAATAAAGTGGAGACTATAGTGGAAAGACTAAAGTGGACAAAGAATAGTGGAAAGACTAAAGTGGAAAGACTGTAGTGGACAGAATAAAGAGGAAAGACTATAGTGGAAAGACTGTAGTGGACAGAATAAAGTGGAGACTATAGTGGAAAGACTAAAGTGGACAGAGAATAGTGGAAAGACTAAAGTGGACAGACTAAAGTGGAAAGAATAAAGTGGACAGACTATAGTGGAAAGACTGTAGTGGACAGAATAAAGTGGAGACTATAGTGGAAAGACTAAAGTGGACAGAGAATAGTGGAAAGACTAAAGTGGACAGACTATAGTGGAAAGACTAATGTGGACAGACTAAAGTGGACAGACTATAGTGGAAATACTGTAGTGGACAGAATAAAGTGGAGAGTATAGTGGAAAGAATAAAGTGGACAGAGAATAGTGGAAAGACTAAAGTGGAAAGACTATAGTGGAAAGACAATAGTGGAGAGACTGTAGTGGACAGAATAAAGTGGAGACTATAGTGGAAAGACTAAAGTGGACAGAGAATAGTGGAAAGACTAAATTGGACAGACAATAGTGGAAAGACTAAAGTGAACAGACTAAAATGGAAAGACTAAAGTGGAAAGACTAAAGTGGACAGACTATAGTGGAAACACTGTAGTGGACAGAATAAAGTGGAGAGTATAGTGGAAAGAATAAAGTGGACAGAGAATAGTGGAAAGACTAAAGTGGACAGACTATAGTGGAAAGACTATAGTGGAGAGACCGTAGTGGACAGAATAAAGTGGAGACTATTGTGGAAAGACTAAAGTGGACAGAGAATAGTGGAAAGACTAAAGTGGACAGACTATAGTGGAAAGACTAAAGTGGACAGACTATAGTGGAAAGACTAAAGTGGAAAGACTAAAGTGGAAAGACTAAAGTGGAAAGACGAAAGTGGACAGACTATTGTGGAAAGACTGTAGTGGACAGAATAAAGTGGAGAGTATAGTGGAAAGAATAAAGTGGACAGAGAATAGTGGAAAGACTAAAGTGGACAGACTATAGTGGAAAGACTATAGTGGAGAGACTATAGTGGACAGAATAAAGTGGAGACTATAGTGGAAAGACTAAAGTGGACAAAGAATAGTGGAAAGACTAAAGTGGAAAGACTGTAGTGGACAGAATAAAGAGGAAAGACTATAGTGGAAAGACTGTAGTGGACAGAATAAAGTGTAGACTATAGTGGAAAGACTAAAGTGGACAGAGAATAGTCGAAAGACTAAAGTGGACAGACTATAGTGGAAAGACTAAAGTGGACAGACTAAAGTGGACAGACTATAGTGGAAATACTGTAGTGGACAGAATAAAGTGGAGGGTATAGTGGAAAGAACAAAGTGGACAGAGAATAGTGGAAAGACTATAGTGGAGAGACTGTAGTGGACAGAATAAAGTGGAGACTATAGTGGAAAGACTAAAGTGGACAGAGAATTGTGGAAAGACTAAAGTGGAAAGACTGTAGTGGACAGAATAAAGTGGAAAGACTAAAGTGGAAAGACTAAAGTGGACAGACTATAGTGGAAACACTGTAGTGGACAGAATAAAGTGGAGAGTATAGTGGAAAGAATAAAGTGGACAGAGAATAGTGGAAAGACTAAAGTGGACAGAGAATAGTGGAAAGACTAAAGTGGACAGAGAATAGTGGAAAGACTAAAGTGGAAAGACTATAGTGGAAAGACTAAAGTGGACAGACTATAGTGGAAAGACTAAAGTGGAAAGACTAAAGTGGAAAGACTAAAGTGGAAAGACTAAAGTGGACAGACTATAGTGGAAAGACTCTAGTGGACAGAAGAAAGTGGAGAGTATAGTGGAAAGAATAAAGTGGACAGAGAATAGTGGAAAGACTAAAGTGGACAGACTATAGTGGAAAGACTATAGTGGAGAGACTATAGTGGACAGAATAAAGTGGAGACTATAGTGGAAAGACTAAAGTGGACAAAGAATAGTGGAAAGACTAAAGTGGAAAGACTGTAGTGGACAGAATAAAGAGGAAAGACTATAGTGGAAAGACTGTAGTGGACAGAATAAAGTGGAGACTATAGTGGAAAGACTAAAGTGGACAGAGAATAGTGGAAAGACCAAAGTGGACAGACTAAAGTGGAAAGAATAAAGTGGACAGACTATAGTGGAAAGACTGTAGTGGACAGAATAAAGTGGAGACTATAGTGGAAAGACTAAAGTGGACAGAGAATAGTGGAAAGACTAAAGTGGACAGACTATAGTGGAAAGACTAATGTGGACAGACTAAAGTGGACAGACTATAGTGGAAATACTGTAGTGGACAGAATAAAGTGGAGAGTATAGTGGAAAGAATAAAGTGGACAGAGAATAGTGGAAAGACTAAAGTGGACAGACTATAGTGGAAAGACAATAGTGGAGAGACTGTAGTGGACAGAATAAAGTGGAGACTATAGTGGAAAGACTAAAGTGGACAGAGAATAGTGGAAAGACTAAATTGGACAAACAATAGTGGAAAGACTAAAGTGAACAGACTAAAATGGAAAGACTAAAGTGGAAAGACTAAAGTGGACAGACTATAGTGGAAACACTGTAGTGGACAGAATAAAGTGGAGAGTATAGTGGAAAGAATAAAGTGGACAGAGAATAGTGGAAAGACTAAAGTGGACAGACTATAGTGGAAAGACTATAGTGGAGAGACCGTAGTGGACAGAATAAAGTGGAGACTATTGTGGAAAGACTAAAGTGGACAGAGAATAGTGGAAAGACTAAAGTGGACAGACTATAGTGGAAAGACTAAAGTGGACAGACTATAGTGGAAAGACTAAAGTGGAAAGACTAAAGTGGAAAGACTAAAGTGGAAAGACTAAAGTGGAAAGACTAAAGTGGACAGACTATTGTGGAAAGACTGTAGTGGACAGAATAAAGTGGAGAGTATAGTGGAAAGAATAAAGTGGACAGAGAATAGTGGAAAGACTAAAGTGGACAGACTATAGTGGAAAGACTATAGTGGAGAGACTATAGTGGACAGAATAAAGTGGAGACTATAGTGGAAAGACTAAAGTGGACAAAGAATAGTGGAAAGACTAAAGTGGAAAGACTGTAGTGGACAGAATAAAGAGGAAAGACTATAGTGGAAAGACTGTAGTGGACAGAATAAAGTGTAGACTATAGTGGAAAGACTAAAGTGGACAGAGAATAGTCGAAAGACTAAAGTGGACAGACTATAGTGGAAAGACTAAAGTGGACAGACTAAAGTGGACAGACTATAGTGGAAATACTGTAGTGGACAGAATAAAGTGGAGGGTATAGTGGAAAGAACAAAGTGGACAGAGAATAGTGGAAAGACTATAGTGGAGAGACTGTAGTGGACAGAATAAAGTGGAGACTATAGTGGAAAGACTAAAGTGGACAGACTATGGTGGAAAGACTAATGTGGACAGACTAAAGTGGACAGACTATAGTGGAAATACTGTAGTGGACAGAATAAAGTGGAGAGTATAGTGGAAAGAATAAAGTTGACAGAGAATAGTGGAAAGACTAAAGTGGACAGACTATAGTGGAAAGACAATAGTGGAGAGACTGTAGTGGACAGAATAAAGTGGAGACTATAGTGGAAAGACTAAAGTGGACAGAGAATAGTGGAAAGACTAAATTGGACAGACAATAGTGGAAAGACTAAAGTGAACAGACTAAAATGGAAAGACTAAAGTGGAAAGACTAAAGTGGACAGACTATAGTGGAAACACTGTAGTGGACAGAATAAAGTGGAGAGTATAGTGGAAAGAATAAAGTGGACAGAGAATAGTGGAAAGACTAAAGTGGACAGAGAATAGTGGAAAGACTAAAGTGGAAAGACTATAGTGGAAAGACTAAAGTGGACAGACTATAGTGGAAAGACTAAAGTGGAAAGACTAAAGTGGAAAGACTAAAGTGGAAAGACTAAAGTGGACAGACTATAGTGGAAAGACTCTAGTGGACAGAATAAAGTGGAGAGTATAGTGGAAAGAATAAAGTGGACAGAGAATAGTGGAAAGACTAAAGTGGACAGACTATAGTGGAAAGACTATAGTGGAGAGACTATAGTGGACAGAATAAAGTGGAGACTATAGTGGAAAGACTAAAGTGGACAAAGAATAGTGGAAAGACTAAAGTGGAAAGACTGTAGTGGACAGAATAAAGAGGAAAGACTATAGTGGAAAGACTGTAGTGGACAGAATAAAGTGGAGACTATAGTGGAAAGACTAAAGTGGACAGAGAATAATGGAAAGACTAAAGTGGACAGACTAAAGTGGAAAGAATAAAGTGGACAGACTATAGTGGAAAGACTGTAGTGGACAGAATAAAGTGGAGACTATAGTGGAAAGACTAAAGTGGACAGAGAATAGTGGAAAGACTAAAGTGGACAGACTATAGTGGAAAGACTAATGTGGACAGACTAAAGTGGACAGACTATAGTGGAAATACTGTAGTGGACAGAATAAAGTGGAGAGTATAGTGGAAAGAATAAAGTGGACAGAGAATAGTGGAAAGACTAAAGTGGACAGACTATAGTGGAAAGACAATAGTGGAGAGACTGTAGTGGACAGAATAAAGTGGAGACTATAGTGGAAAGACTAAAGTGGACAGAG
Organism: Branchinecta sandiegonensis; assembly: GCA_030848855.1. NCBI lineage: Eukaryota > Metazoa > Arthropoda > Branchiopoda > Anostraca > Branchinectidae > Branchinecta > Branchinecta sandiegonensis. The sequence continues at coordinate 142,691 of JAUPMV010000092.1, forward strand.
AATAGTCGAAAGACTAAAGTGGACAGACTATAGTGGAAAGACTAAAGTGGACAGACTAAAGTGGACAGACTATAGTGGAAATACTGTAGTGGACAGAATAAAGTGGAGGGTATAGTGGAAAGAACAAAGTGGACAGAGAATAGTGGAAAGACTATAGTGGAGAGACTGTAGTGGACAGAATAAAGTGGAGACTATAGTGGAAAGACTAAAGTGGACAGAGAATTGTGGAAAGACTAAAGTGGAAAGACTGTAGTGGACAGAATAAAGTGGAAAGACTAAAGTGGACAGACTATAGTGGAAAAACTATAGCGGAAAGACTGTAGTGGACAGAATAAAGTGGAGACTATAGTGGAAAGAATAAAGTGGACAGAGAATAGTGGAAAGACTAAAGTGGACAGACTATAGTGGAAAGACTATAGTGGAGAGACCGTAGTGGACAGAATAAAGTGGAGACTATTGTGGAAAGACTAAAGTGGACAGAGAATAGTGGAAAGACTAAAGTGGACAGACTATAGTGGAAAGACTATAGTGGACAGACTATAGTGGAAAGACTAAAGTGGAAAGACTAAAGTGGAAAGACTAAAGTGGAAAGACTAAAGTGGAAAGACTAAAGTGGACAGACTATAGTGGAAACACTGTAGTGGACAGAATAAAGTGGAGAGTATAGTGGAAAGAATAAAGTGGACAGAGAATAGTGGAAAGACTAAAGTGGACAGACTATAGTGGAAAGACTATAGTGGAGAGACCGTAGTGGACAGAATAAAGTGGAGACTATTGTGGAAAGACTAAAGTGGACAGAGAATAGTGGAAAGACTAAAGTGGACAGACTATAGTGGAAAGACTATAGTGGACAGACTATAGTGGAAAGACTAAAGTGGAAAGACTAAAGTGGAAAGACTAAAGTGGAAAGACTAAAGTGGAAAGACTAAAGTGGACAGACTATTGTTTAAAGACTGTAGTGGACAGAATAAAGTGGAGAGTATAGTGGAAAGAATAAAGTGGACAGAGAATAGTGGAAAGACTAAAGTGGACAGACTATAGTGGAAAGACTATAGTGGAGAGACTATAGTGGACAGAATAAAGTGGAGACTATAGTGGAAAGACTAAAGTGGACAAAGAATAGTGGAAAGACTAAAGTGGAAAGACTGTAGTGGACAGAATAAAGAGGAAAGACTATAGTGGAAAGACTGTAGTGGACAGAATAAAGTGTAGACTATAGTGGAAAGACTAAAGTGGACAGAGAATAGTCGAAAGACTAAAGTGGACAGACTATAGTGGAAAGACTAAAGTGGACAGACTAAAGTGGACAGACTATAGTGGAAATACTGTAGTGGACAGAATAAAGTGGAGGGTATAGTGGAAAGAACAAAGTGGACAGAGAATAGTGGAAAGACTATAGTGGAGAGACTGTAGTGGACAGAATAAAGTGGAGACTATAGTGGAAAGACTAAAGTGGACAGAGAATTGTGGAAAGACTAAAGTGGAAAGACTGTAGTGGACAGAATAAAGTGGAAAGACTAAAGTGGACAGACTATAGTGGAAAAACTATAGCGGAAAGACTGTAGTGGACAGAATAAAGTGGAGACTATAGTGGAAAGACTAAAGTGGACAGAGAATAGTGGAAAGACTAAGTGGACAGACTATACTGGAAAGACTAAAGTGGACAGACAAAATGGAAAGACTAAAGTGGAAAGACTAAAGTGGACAGACTATAGTGGAAAGACTGAAGTTGAAAGACTCAGTGGACAGACTAAAGTATACACACTGAAGTGGAAAGAATAAAGTGGAAAGACTAAAGTGGAAAGACTAAAGTGGACAGACTATAGTGGAAAGACTAAAGTGGACAGACTAAAGTGGAAAAACTAAAGTGGAAAGACTAAAGTGGACAGACTATAGTGGAAAGACTATAGTGGAAAGACTGTAGTGGACAGAATAAAGTGAAGACTATAGTGGAAAGACTAAAGTGGACAGACTATAGTGGAAAGACTATAGTGGAAAGACTGTAGTGGAAAGACTAAAGTGGACAGAGAATAGTGGAAAGACTAAAGTGGAAAGACTGTAGTGGACAGAATAAAGTGGAGACTATAGTGGATAGACTAAAGTGGAAAGACTAAAGTGGACAGACTATAGTGGAAAGACTATAGTGGAAAGACTGTAGTGGACAGAATAAAGTGTAGTCTATAGTGGAAAGACTAAAGTGGACAGAGAATAGTGGAAAGACTAAAGTGGACAGACTAAAGTGGAAAAACTAAAGTGGAAAGACTAAAGTGGACAGACTATAGTGGAAAGACTATAGTGGAAAGACTGTAGTGGACAGAATAAAGTGGAGACTATAGTGGAAAGACTAAAGTGGACAGACTATAGTGGAAAGACTATAGTGGAAAGACTGTAGTGGGCAGAATAAAGTGGAGACTATAGTGGAAAGACTAAAGTGGACAGAGAATAGTGGAAAGACTAAAGTGGACAGACTATAATGGAAAGACTAAAGTGGACAGACTAAAGTGGAAAGACTAAAGTGGAAAGACTAAAGTGGACAGACTATAGTGGAAAGACTAAAGTGGACAGACTAAAGTGGACAGACTATAGTGGAAATACTGTAGTGGACAGAATAAAGTGGAGAGTATAGTGGAAAGAATAAAGTGGACAGAGAATAGTGGAAAGACTAAAGTGGACAGACTATAGTGGAAAGACAATAGTGGAGAGACTGTAGTGGACAGAATAAAGTGGAGACTATAGTGGAAAGACTAAAGTGGACAGAGAATAGTGGAAAGACTAAAGTGGACAGACTATAGTGGAAAGACTAAAGTGGACAGAATAAAATGGAAAGACTAAAGTGGAAAGAATAAAGTGGACAGACTATAGTGGAAACACTGTAGTGGACAGAATAAAGTGGAGAGTATAGTGGAAAGAATAAAGTGGACAGAGAATAGTGGAAATACTAAAGTGGACAGACTATAGTGGAAAGACTATAGTGGAGAGACTGTAGTGGACAGAATAAAGTGGAGACTATAGTGGAAAGACTAAAGTGGACAGAGAATAGTGGAAAGACTAAAGTGGACAGACTATAGTGGAAAGACTAAAGTGGACAGACTATAGTGGAAAGACTAAAGTGGAAAGACTAAAGTGGAAAGACTAAAGTGGAAAGACTAAAGTGGACAGACTATAGTGGAAAGACTGTAGTGGACAGAATAAAGTGGAGAGTATAGTGGAAAGAATAAAGTGGACAGAGAATAGTGGAAAGACTAAAGTGGACAGACTATAGTGGAAAGACTATAGTGGAGAGACTATAGTGGACAGAATAAAGTGGAGACTATAGTGGAAAGACTAAAGTGGAAAGACTAAAGTGGACAGAGAATAGTGGAAAGACTAAAGTGGAAAGACTGTAGTGGACAGAATAAAGAGGAAAGACGATAGTGGAAAGACTGTAGTGGACAGAATAAAGTGTAGTCTATAGTGGAAAGACTAAAGTGGACAGAGAATAGTGGAAAGACTAAAGTGGGCAGACTGTAGTGGAAAGACTAAAGTGGACAGACTAAAGTGGAAAGACTAAAGTCGAAAGTCTAAAGTGGACAGACTATAGTGGAAAGACTGTAGTAGACAGAATAAAGTGGAAAGACTACAGTGGAAAGACTGTAGTGGACAGAATAAAGTGGAGACTATAGTGGAAAGACTAAAGTGGACAGAGAATAGTGGAAAGACTAAAGTGGACGGACTATAGTGGAAAGACTAAAGTGGACAGACTAAAGTGGACAGACTATGGTGGAAATACTGTAGTGGACAGAATAAAGTGGAGAGTATAGTGGAAAGAATAAAGTGGACAGAGAATAGTGGAAAGACTAAAGTGGACAGACTATAGTGGAAAAACTATACTGGAGAGACTGTAGTGGACAGAATAAAGTGGAGACTATAATGGAAAGACTAAAGTGGAAAGACTGTAGTGGACAGAATAAAGTGGAGACTATAGTGGAAAGACTAAAGTGGAAATACTAAAGTGGACAGAGAATAGTGGAAAGACTAAAGTGGAAAGACTAAAGTGGACAGACTATAGTGGAAAGACTATAGTGGAAAGACTGTAGTGGACAGAATAAAGTGGAGACTATAGTGGAAAGACTAAAGTGGACAGAGAATAGTGGAAAGACTAAAGTGGACAGACTATAGTGGAAAGACTATAGTGGAAAGACTGTAGTGGAAAGAATAAAGTTGAGACTATAGTGGAAAGACTAAAGTGGACATACTATAGTGGAAACACTGTAGTGGACAGACTAAAGTGGAGACTATAGTGGAAAGACTAAAGTGGAAAGACTAAAGTGGACAGACTATAGTGGAAAGACTGAAGTGGACAGACTATATTGGAAAGACTATAGTGGAGAGACTGTAGCGAACAGAATAAAGTGGAGACTATAGTGGAAAGACTAAAGTGGAAAGACTAAAGTGGAAAGACTAAAGTGGAAAGACTATAGTGGAAAGACTAAAGTGGACTGACTAAAGTGGAAAGACTAAAGTGGAAAGACTAAAGTGGACAGACTATAGTGGAAAGACTATAGAGGAAAGACTGTAGTGGACAGAATAAAGTGGAGACTATAGTGGAAAGACTAAAGTGGACAGAGAATAGTGGAAAGACTAAAGTGGACAGACTAAAGTGGAAAGAATAAAGTGGACAGACTATAGTGGAAAGACTGTAGTGGACAGAATAAAGTGGAGACTATAGTGGAAAGACTAAAGTGGACAGAGAGTAGTGGAAAGACTAAAGTGGACAGACTATAGTGGAAAGACTAATGTGGACAGACTAAAGTGGACAGACTATAGTGGAAATACTGTAGTGGACAGAATAAAGTGGAGAGTATAGTGGAAAGAATAAAGTTGACAGAGAATAGTGGAAAGACTAAAGTGGACAGACTATAGTGGAAAGACAATAGTGGAGAGACTGTAGTGGACAGAATAAAGTGGAGACTATAGTGGAAAGACTAAAGTGGACAGAGAATAGTGGAAAGACTAAATTGGACAGACAATAGTGGAAAGACTAAAGTGAACAGACTAAAATGGAAAGACTAAAGTGGAAAGACTAAAGTGGACAGACTATAGTGGAAACACTGTAGTGGACAGAATAAAGTGGAGAGTATAGTGGAAAGAATAAAGTGGACAGAGAATAGTGGAAAGACTAAAGTGGACAGAGAATAGTGGAAAGACTAAAGTGGAAAGACTATAGTGGAAAGACTAAAGTGGACAGACTATAGTGGAAAGACTAAAGTGGAAAGACTAAAGTGGAAAGACTAAAGTGGAAAGACTAAAGTGGACAGACTATAGTGGAAAGACTCTAGTGGACAGTAGTGGACAGAATAAAGTGGAGACTATAGTGGAAAGACTAAAGTGGACAGAGAATAGTGGAAAGACTAAAGTGCACAGACTATAGTGGAAAGACTAATGTGGACAGACTAAAGTGGACAGACTATAGTGGAAATACTGTAGTGGACAGAATAAAGTGGAGAGTATAGTGGAAAGAATAAAGTTGACAGAGAATAGTGGAAAGACTAAAGTGGACAGACTATAGTGGAAAGACAATAGTGGAGAGACTGTAGTGGACAGAATAAAGTGGAGACTATAGTGGAAAGACTAAAGTGGACAGAGAATAGTGGAAAGACTAAATTGCACAGACAATAGTGGAAAGACTAAAGTGAACAGACTAAAATGGAAAGACTAAAGTGGAAAGACTAAAGTGGACAGACTATAGTGGAAACACTGTAGTGGACAGAATAAAGTGGAGAGTATAGTGGAAAGAATAAAGTGGACAGAGAATAGTGGAAAGACTAAAGTGGACAGAGAATAGTGGAAAGACTAAAGTGGAAAGACTATAGTGGAAAGACTAAAGTGGACAGAGAATAGTGGAAAGACTAAAGTGGAAAGACTATAGTGGAAAGACTAAAGTGGACAGACTATAGTGGAAAGACTAAAGTGGAAAGAGTAAAGTGGAAAGACTAAAGTGGAAAGACTAAAGTGGACAGACTATAGTGGAAAGACTCTAGTGGACAGAATAAAGTGGAGAGTATAGTGGAAAGAATAAAGTGGACAGAGAATAGTGGAAAGACTAAAGTGGACAGACTATAGTGGAAAGACTATAGTGGACAAAGAATAGTGGAAAGACTAAAGTGGAAAGACTGTAGTGGACAGAACAAAGAGGAAAGACTATAGTGGAAAGACTGTAGTGGACAGAATAAAGTGGAGACTATAGTGGAAAGACTAAAGTGGACAGAGAATAGTGGAAAGACTAAAGTGGACAGACTAAAGTGGAAAGAATAAAGTGGACAGACTATAGTGGAAAGACTGTAGTGGACAGAATAAAGTGGAGACTCTAGTGGAAAGACTAAAGTGGACAGAGAATAGTGGAAAGACTAAAGTGGACAGACTATAGTGGAAAGACTAAAGTGGACAGACTAAAATGGAAAGACTAAAGTGGAAAGACTAAAGTGGACAGACTATAGTGGAAACACTGTAGTGGACAGAATATAGTGGAGAGTATAGTGGAAAGAATAAAGTGGACAGAGAATAGTGGAAAGACTAAAGTGGACAGACTATAGTGGAAAGACTAAAGTGGACAGACTATAGTGGAAAGACTAAAGTGGAAAGACTAAAGTGGAAAGACTAAAGTGGAAAGACTAAAGTGGAAAGACTAAAGTGGACAGACTATTGTGGAAAGACTGTAGTGGACAGAATAAAGTGGAGAGTATAGTGGAAAGAATAAAGTGGACAGAGAATAGTGGAAAGACTAAAGTGGACAGACTATAGTGGAAAGACTATAGTGGAGAGACTATAGTGGACAGAATAAAGTGGAGACTATAGTGGAAAGACTAAAGTGGACAAAGAATAGTGGAAAGACTAAAGTGGAAAGACTGTAGTGGACAGAATAAAGAGGAAAGACTATAGTGGAAAGACTGTAGTGGACAGAATAAAGTGTAGACTATAGTGGAAAGACTAAAGTGGACAGAGAATAGTCGAAAGACTAAAGTGGACAGACTATAGTGGAAAGACTAAAGTGGACAGACTAAAGTGGACAGACTATAGTGGAAATACTGTAGTGGACAGAATAAAGTGGAGGGTATAGTGGAAAGAACAAAGTGGACAGAGAATAGTGGAAAGACTATAGTGGAGAGACTGTAGTGGACAGAATAAAGTGGAGACTATAGTGGAAAGACTAAAGTGGACAGAGAATTGTGGAAAGACTAAAGTGGAAAGACTGTAGTGGACAGAATAAAGTGGAAAGACTAAAGTGGAAAGACTAAAGTGGACAGACTATAGTGGAAACACTGTAGTGGACAGAATAAAGTGGAGAGTATAGTGGAAAGAATAAAGTGGACAGAGAATAGTGGAAAGACTAAAGTGGACAGAGAATAGTGGAAAGACTAAAGTGGACAGAGAATAGTGGAAAGACTAAAGTGGAAAGACTATAGTGGAAAGACTAAAGTGGACAGACTATAGTGGAAAGACTAAAGTGGAAAGACTAAAGTGGAAAGACTAAAGTGGAAAGACTAAAGTGGACAGACTATAGTGGAAAGACTCTAGTGGACAGAATAAAGTGGAGAGTATAGTGGAAAGAATAAAGTGGACAGAGAATAGTGGAAAGACTAAAGTGGACAGACTATAGTGGAAAGACTATAGTGGAGAGACTATAGTGGACAGAATAAAGTGGAGACTATAGTGGAAAGACTAAAGTGGACAGAGAATAGTGGAAAGACTAAAGTGGACAGACTAAAGTGGAAAGAATAAAGTGGACAGACTATAGTGGAAAGACTGTAGTGGACAGAATAAAGTGGAGACTATAGTGGAAAGACTAAAGTGGACAGAGAATAGTGGAAAGACTAAAGTGGACAGACTATAGTGGAAAGACTAATGTGGACAGACTAGAGTGGACAGACTATAGTGGAAATACTGTAGTGGACAGAATAAAGTGGAGAGTATAGTGGAAAGAATAAAGTGGACAGAGAATAGTGGAAAGACTAAAGTGGACAGACTATAGTGGAAAGACAATAGTGGAGAGACTGTAGTGGACAGAATAAAGTGGAGACTATAGTGGAAAGACTAAAGTGGACAGAGAATAGTGGAAAGACTAAATTGGACAGACAATAGTGGAAAGACTAAAGTGAACAGACTAAAATGGAAAGACTAAAGTGGAAAGACTAAAGTGGACAGACTATAGTGGAAACACTGTAGTGGACAGAATAAAGTGGAGAGTATAGTGGAAAGAATAAAGTGGACAGAGAATAGTGGAAAGACTAAAGTGGACAGACTATAGTGGAAAGACTATAGTGGACAGACCGTAGTGGACAGAATAAAGTGGAGACTATTGTGGAAAGACTAAAGTGGACAGAGAATAGTGGAAAGACTAAAGTGGACAGACTATAGTGGAAAGACTAAAGTGGACAGACTATAGTGGAAAGACTAAAGTGGAAAGACTAAAGTGGAAAGACTAAAGTGGAAAGACTAAAGTGGAAAGACTAAAGTGGACAGACTATTGTGGAAAGACTGTAGTGGACAGAATAAAGTGGAGAGTATAGTGGAAAGAATAAAGTGGACAGAGAATAGTGGAAAGACTAAAGTGGACAGACTATAGTGGAAAGACTAGAGTGGAGAGACTATAGTGGACAGAATAAAGTGGAGACTATAGTGGAAAGACTAAAGTGGACAAAGAATAGTGGAAAGACTAAAGTGGAAAGACTGTAGTGGACAGAATAAAGAGGAAAGACTATAGTGGAAAGACTGTAGTGGACAGAATAAAGTGTAGACTATAGTGGAAAGACTAAAGTGGACAGAGAATAGTCGAAAGACTAAAGTGGACAGACTATAGTGGAAAGACTAAAGTGGACAGACTAAAGTGGACGGACTATAGTGGAAATACTGTAGCGGACAGAATAAAGTGGAGGGTATAGTGGAAAGAACAAAGTGGACAGAGAATAGTGGAAAGACTATAGTGGAGAGACTGTAGTGGACAGAATAAAGTGGAGACTATAGTGGAAAGACTAAAGTGGACAGACTATAGTGGAAAGACTAATGTGGACAGACTAAAGTGGACAGACTATAGTGGAAATACTGTAGTGGACAGAATAAAGTGGAGAGTATAGTGGAAAGAATAAAGTTGACAGAGAATAGTGGAAAGACTAAAGTGGACAGACTATAGTGGAAAGACAATAGTGGAGAGACTGTAGTGGACAGAATAAAGTGGAGACTATAGTGGAAAGACTAAAGTGGACAGAGAATAGTGGAAAGACTAAATTGGACAGACAATAGTGGAAAGACTAAAGTGAACAGACTAAAATGGAAAGACTAAAGTGGAAAGACTAAAGTGGACAGACTATAGTGGAAACACTGTAGTGGACAGAATAAAGTGGAGAGTATAGTGGAAAGAATAAAGTGGACAGAGAATAGTGGAAAGACTAAAGTGGACAGAGAATAGTGGAAAGACTAAAGTGGAAAGACTATAGTGGAAAGACTAAAGTGGACAGACTATAGTGGAAAGACTAAAGTGGAAAGACTAAAGTGGAAAGACTAAAGTGGAAAGACTAAAGTGGACAGACTATAGTGGAAAGACTCTAGTGGACAGAATAAAGTGGAGAGTATAGTGGAAAGAATAAAGTGGACAGAGAATAGTGGAAAGACTAAAGTGGACAGACTATAGTGGAAAGACTATAGTGGAGAGACTATAGTGGACAGAATAAAGTGGAGACTATAGTGGAAAGACTAAAGTGGACAAAGAATAGTGGAAAGACTAAAGTGGAAAGACTGTAGTGGACAGACTAAAGTGGACAGACTATAGTGGAAAGACTGTAGTGGACAGAATAAAGTGGAGACTATAGTGGAAAGACTAAAGTGGACAGAGAATAGTGGAAAGACTAAAGTGGACAGACTAAAGTGGAAAGAATAAAGTGGACAGACTATAGTGGAAAGACTGTAGTGGACAGAATAAAGTGGGGACTATAGTGGAAAGACTAAAGTGGACAGAGAATAGTGGAAAGACTAAAGTGGACAGACTATAGTGGAAAGACTAATGTGGACAGACTAAAGTGGACAGACTATAGTGGAAATACTGTAGTGGACAGAATAAAGTGGAGAGTATAGTGGAAAGAATAAAGTGGACAGAGAATAGTGGAAAGACTAAAGTGGACAGACTATAGTGGAAAGACAATAGTGGAGAGACTGTAGTGGACAGAATAAAGTGGAGACTATAGTGGAAAGACTAAAGTGGACAGAGAATAGTGGAAAGACTAAATTGGACAGACAATAGTGGAAAGACTAAAGTGAACAGACTAAAATGGAAAGACTAAAGTGGAAAGACTAAAGTGGACAGACTATAGTGGAAACACTGTAGTGGACAGAATAAAGTGGAGAGTATAGTGGAAAGAATAAAGTGGACAGAGAATAGTGGAAAGACTAAAGTGGACAGACTATAGTGGAAAGACTATAGTGGAGAGACCGTAGTGGACAGAATAAAGTGGAGACTATTGTGGAAAGACTAAAGTGGACAGAGAATAGTGGAAAGACTAAAGTGGACAGACTATAGTGGAAAGACTAAAGTGGACAGACTATAGTGGAAAGACTAAAGTGGAAAGACTAAAGTGGAAAGACTAAAGTGGAAAGACTAAAGTGGAAAGACTAAAGTGGACAGACTATTGTGGAAAGACTGTAGTGGACAGAATAAAGTGGAGAGTATAGTGGAAAGAATAAAGTGGACAGAGAATAGTGGAAAGACTAAAGTGGACAGACTATAGTGGAAAGACTATAGTGGAGAGACTATAGTGGACAGAATAAAGTGGAGACTATAGTGGAAAGACTAAAGTGGACAAAGAATAGTGGAAAGACTAAAGTGGAAAGACTGTAGTGGACAGAATAAAGAGGAAAGACTATAGTGGAAAGACTGTAGTGGACAGAATAAAGTGTAGACTATAGTGGAAAGACTAAAGTGGACAGAGAATAGTCGAAAGACTAAAGTGGACAGACTATAGTGGAAAGACTAAAGTGGACAGACTAAAGTGGACAGACTATAGTGGAAATACTGTAGTGGACAGAATAAAGTGGAGGGTATAGTGGAAAGAACAAAGTGGACAGAGAATAGTGGAAAGACTATAGTGGAGAGACTGTAGTGGACAGAATAAAGTGGAGACTATAGTGGAAAGACTAAAGTGGACAGAGAATTGTGGAAAGACTAAAGTGGAAAGACTGTAGTGGACAGAATAAAGTGGAAAGACTAAAGTGGACAGACTATTGTGGAAAGACTGTAGTGGACAGAATAAAGTGGAGAGTATAGTGGAAAGAATAAAGTGGACAGAGAATAGTGGAAAGACTAAAGTGGACAGACTATAGTGGAAAGACTATAGTGGAGAGACTATAGTGGACAGAATAAAGTGGAGACTATAGTGGAAAGACTAAAGTGGACAAAGAATAGTGGAAAGACTAAAGTGGAAAGACTGTAGTGGACAGAATAAAGAGGAAAGACTATAGTGGAAAGACTGTAGTGGACAGAATAAAGTGTAGACTATAGTGGAAAGACTAAAGTGGACAGAGAATAGTCGAAAGACTAAAGTGGACAGACTATAGTGGAAAGACTAAAGTGGACAGACTAAAGTGGACAGACTATAGTGGAAATACTGTAGCGGACAGAATAAAGTGGAGGGTATAGTGGAAAGAACAAAGTGGACAGAGAATAGTGGAAAGACTATAGTGGAGAGACTGTAGTGGACAGAATAAAGTGGAGACTATAGTGGAAAGACTAAAGTGGACAGACTATAGTGGAAAGACTAATGTGGACAGACTAAAGTGGACAGACTATAGTGGAAATACTGTAGTGGACAGAATAAAGTGGAGAGTATAGTGGAAAGAATAAAGTTGACAGAGAATAGTGGAAAGACTAAAGTGGACAGACTATAGTGGAAAGACAATAGTGGAGAGACTGTAGTGGACAGAATAAAGTGGAGACTATAGTGGAAAGACTAAAGTGGACAGAGAATAGTGGAAAGACTAAATTGGACAGACAATAGTGGAAAGACTAAAGTGAACAGACTAAAATGGAAAGACTAAAGTGGAAAGACTAAAGTGGACAGACTATAGTGGAAACACTGTAGTGGACAGAATAAAGTGGAGAGTATAGTGGAAAGAATAAAGTGGACAGAGAATAGTGGAAAGACTAAAGTGGACAGAGAATAGTGGAAAGACTAAAGTGGAAAGACTATAGTGGAAAGACTAAAGTGGACAGACTATAGTGGAAAGACTAAAGTGGAAAGACTAAAGTGGAAAGACTAAAGTGGAAAGACTAAAGTGGACAGACTATAGTGGAAAGACTCTAGTGGACAGAATAAAGTGGAGAGTATAGTGGAAAGAATAAAGTGGACAGAGAATAGTGGAAAGACTAAAGTGGACAGACTATAGTGGAAAGACTATAGTGGAGAGACTATAGTGGACAGAATAAAGTGGAGACTATAGTGGAAAGACTAAAGTGGACAAAGAATAGTGGAAAGACTAAAGTGGAAAGACTGTAGTGGACAGACTAAAGTGGACAGACTATAGTGGAAAGACTGTAGTGGACAGAATAAAGTGGAGACTATAGTGGAAAGACTAAAGTGGACAGAGAATAGTGGAAAGACTAAAGTGGACAGACTAAAGTGGAAAGAATAAAGTGGACAGACTATAGTGGAAAGACTGTAGTGGACAGAATAAAGTGGGGACTATAGTGGAAAGACTAAAGTGGACAGAGAATAGTGGAAAGACTAAAGTGGACAGACTATAGTGGAAAGACTAATGTGGACAGACTAAAGTGGACAAACTATAGTGGAAATACTGTAGTGGACAGAATAAAGTGGAGAGTATAGTGGAAAGAATAAAGTGGACAGAGAATAGTGGAAAGACTAAAGTGGACAGACTATAGTGGAAAGACAATAGTGGAGAGACTGTAGTGGACAGAATAAAGTGGAGACTATAGTGGAAAGACTAAAGTGGACAGAGAATAGTGGAAAGACTAAATTGGACAGACAATAGTGGAAAGACTAAAGTGAACAGACTAAAATGGAAAGACTAAAGTGGAAAGACTAAAGTGGACAGACTAAAGTGGACAGACTATAGTGGAAACACTGTAGTGGACAGAATAAAGTGGAGAGTATAGTGGAAAGAATAAAGTGGACAGAGAATAGTGGAAAGACTAAAGTGGACAGACTATAGTGGAAAGACTATAGTGGAGAGACCGTAGTGGACAGAATAAAGTGGAGACTATTGTGGAAAGACTAAAGTGGACAGAGAATAGTGGAAAGACTAAAGTGGACAGACTATAGTGGAAAGACTAAAGTGGACAGACTATAGTGGAAAGACAAAAGTGGAAAGACTAAAGTGGAAAGACTAAAGTGGAAAGACTAAAGTGGAAAGACTAAAGTGGACAGACTATTGTGGAAAGACTGTAGTGGACAGAATAAAGTGGAGAGTATAGTGGAAAGAATAAAGTGGACAGAGAATAGTGGAAAGACTAAAGTGGACAGACTATAGTGGAAAGACTATAGTGGAGAGACTATAGTGGACAGAATAAAGTGGAGACTATAGTGGAAAGACTAAAGTGGACAAAGAATAGTGGAAAGACTAAAGTGGAAAGACTGTAGTGGACAGAATAAAGAGGAAAGACTATAGTGGAAAGACTGTAGTGGACAGAATAAAGTGTAGACTATAGTGGAAAGACTAAAGTGGACAGAGAATAGTCGAAAGACTAAAGTGGACAGACTATAGTGGAAAGACTAAAGTGGACAGACTAAAGTGGACAGACTATAGTGGAAATACTGTAGTGGACAGAATAAAGTGGAGGGTATAGTGGAAAGAACAAAGTGGACAGAGAATAGTGGAAAGACTATAGTGGAGAGACTGTAGTGGACAGAATAAAGTGGAGACTATAGTGGAAAGACTAAAGTGGACAGAGAATTGTGGAAAGACTAAAGTGGAAAGACTGTAGTGGACAGAATAAAGTGGAAAGACTAAAGTGGACAGACTATAGTGGAAAAACTATAGCGGAAAGACTGTAGTGGACAGAATAAAGTGGAGACTATAGTGGAAAGACTAAAGTGGACAGAGAATAGTGGAAAGACTAAGTGGACAGACTATACTGGAAAGACTAAAGTGGACAGACAAAATGGAAAGACTAAAGTGGAAAGACTAAAGTGGACAGACTATAGTGGAAAGACTGAAGTTGAAAGACTCAGTGGACAGACTAAAGTATACACACTGAAGTGGAAAGAATAAAGTGGAAAGACTAAAGTGGAAAGACTAAAGTGGACAGACTATAGTGGAAAGACTAAAGTGGACAGACTAAAGTGGAAAAACTAAAGTGGAAAGACTAAAGTGGACAGACTATAGTGGAAAGACTATAGTGGAAAGACTGTAGTGGACAGAATAAAGTGAAGACTATAGTGGAAAGACTAAAGTGGACAGACTATAGTGGAAAGACTATAGTGGAAAGACTGTAGTGGAAAGACTAAAGTGGACAGAGAATAGTGGAAAGACTAAAGTGGAAAGACTGTAGTGGACAGAATAAAGTGGAGACTATAGTGGATAGACTAAAGTGGAAAGACTAAAGTGGACAGACTATAGTGGAAAGACTATAGTGGAAAGACTGTAGTGGACAGAATAAAGTGTAGTCTATAGTGGAAAGACTAAAGTGGACAGAGAATAGTGGAAAGACTAAAGTGGACAGACTAAAGTGGAAAAACTAAAGTGGAAAGACTAAAGTGGACAGACTATAGTGGAAAGACTATAGTGGAAAGACTGTAGTGGACAGAATAAAGTGGAGACTATAGTGGAAAGACTAAAGTGGACAGACTATAGTGGAAAGACTATAGTCGAAAGACTGTAGTGGGCAGAATAAAGTGGAGACTATAGTGGAAAGACTAAAGTGGACAGAGAATAGTGGAAAGACTAAAGTGGACAGACTATAATGGAAAGACTAAAGTGGACAGACTAAAGTGGAAAGACTAAAGTGGAAAGACTAAAGTGGACAGACTATAGTGGAAAGACTAAAGTGGACAGACTAAAGTGGACAGACTATAGTGGAAATACTGTAGTGGACAGAATAAAGTGGAGAGTATAGTGGAAAGAATAAAGTGGACAGAGAATAGTGGAAAGACTAAAGTGGACAGACTATAGTGGAAAGACTATAGTGGAGAGACTGTAGTGGACAGAATAAAGTGGAGACTATAGTGGAAAGACTAAAGTGGACAGAGAATAGTGGAAAGACTAAAGTGGACAGACTATAGTGGAAAGACTAAAGTGGACAGAATAAAATGGAAAGACTAAAGTGGAAAGAATAAAGTGGACAGACTATAGTGGAAACACTGTAGTGGACAGAATAAAGTGGAGACTATAGTGGAAAGACTAAAGTGGAAAGACTAAAGTGGACAGAGAATAGTGGAAAGACTAAAGTGGAAAGACTGTAGTGGACAGAATAAAGAGGAAAGACGATAGTGGAAAGACTGTAGTGGACAGAATAAAGTGTAGTCTATAGTGGAAAGACTAAAGTGGACAGAGAATAGTGGAAAGACTAAAGTGGACAGACTGTAGTGGAAAGACTAAAGTGAACAGACTAAAGTGGAAAGACTAAAGTGGAAAGTCTAAAGTGGACAGACTATAGTGGAAAGACTGTAGTAGACAGAATAAAGTGGAAAGACTACAGTGGAAAGACTGTAGTGGACAGAATAAAGTGGAGACTATAGTGGAAAGACTAAAGTGGACAGAGAATAGTGGAAAGACTAAAGTGGACGGACTATAGTGGAAAAACTAAAGTGGACAGACTAAAGTGGACAGACTATGGTGGAAATACTGTAGTGGACAGAATAAAGTGGAGAGTATAGTGGAAAGAATAAAGTGGACAGAGAATAGTGGAAAGACTAAAGTGGACAGACTATAGTGGAAAAACTATACTGGAGAGACTGTAGTGGACAGAATAAAGTGGAGACTATAATGGAAAGACTAAAGTGGAAAGACTGTAGTGGACAGAATAAAGTGGAGACTGTAGTGGAAAGACTAAAGTGGACAGAGAATAGTGGAAAGACTAAACTGGACAGACTATAGTGGAAAGACTAAAGTGGACAGACTAAAATGGAAAGACTAAAGTGGAAAGACTAAAGTGGACAGACTATAGTGGAAACACTGTAGTGGACAGAATAAAGTGGAGAGTATAGTGGAAAGAATAAAGTGGACAGAGAATAGTGGAAAGACTAAAGTGGACAGACTGTAGTGGAAAGACTATAGTGGAGAGACTGTAGTGGACAGAATAAAGTGGAGACTATAGTGGAAAGACTAAAGTGGAAATACTAAAGTGGACAGAGAATAGTGGAAAGACTAAAGTGGAAAGACTAAAGTGGACAGACTATAGTGGAAAGACTATAGTGGAAAGACTGTAGTGGACAGAATAAAGTGGAGACTATAGTGGAAAGACTAAAGTGGACAGAGAATAGTGGAAAGACTAAAGTGGACAGACTATAGTGGAAAGACTATAGTGGAAAGACTGTAGTGGAAAGAATAAAGTTGAGACTATAGTGGAAAGACTAAAGTGGAAAGACTAAAGTGGACAGACTATAGTGGAAACACTGTAGTGGACAGACTAAAGTGGAGACTATAGTGGAAAGACTAAAGTGGAAAGACTAAAGTGGACAGACTATAGTGGAAAGACTGAAGTGGACAGACTATATTGGAAAGACTATAGTGGAGAGACTGTAGCAGACAGAATAAAGTGGAGACTATAGTGGAAAGACTAAAGTGGAAAGACTAAAGTGGAAAGACTAAAGTGGAAAGACTATAGTGGAAAGACTAAAGTGGACTGACTAAAGTGGAAAGACTAAAGTGGAAAGACTAAAGTGGACAGACTATAGTGGAAAGACTATAGAGGAAAGACTGTAGTGGGCAGAATAAAGTGGAGACTATAGTGGAAAGACTAAAGTGGACAGAGAATAGTGGAAAGACTAAAGTGGACAGACTATATTGGAAAGACTAAAGTGGAAAGACTAAAGTGGAAAGACTAAAGTGGACAGACTATAGTGGAAAGACTGTAGTGGACAGAATAAAGAGGAGAGTATAGTGGAAAGAATAAAGTGGACAGAGAATAGTGGAAAGACTTAAGTGGACAGACTATAGTGGAAAGACTATATTGGAGAGACTATAGTGGACAGAATAAAGTGGAGACTATAGTGGAAAGACTAAAGTGGACAGAGAATAGTGGAAAGACTAAAGTGGAAAGACTGTCGTGGACAGAATAAAGAGGAAAGACTATAGTGGAAAGACTGTAGTGGACAGAATAAAGTGTAGACTATAGTGGAAAGACTAAAGTGGACAGAGAATAGTTGAAAGACTAAAGTGGACAGACTGAAGTGGAAAGACTATAGTGGAAAGACTAAAGTGGAAAGAATGTAGTGGACAGAATAAAGTGGAGACTATAGTGGAAAGACTAAAGTGGACAGAGAATAGTGGAAAGACTAAAGTGGACAGACTATATTGGAAAGACTATAGTGGAAAGACTTTAGTGGACGGAATAAAGTGGAGACTATAGTGGAAAGACTAAAGTGGACAGACTATAGTGGAAAGACTGTAGTGGACAGAATAAAGTGGAAAGACTATAGTGGAAAGACTGAAGTGGACAGAATAAAGTGGAGACTATAGTGGAAAGACTAAAATGGACAGAGAATAGTGGAAAGACTAAAGTGGACAGACGATAGTGGAAAGACTATAGTGGACAGAATAAAGTGGAGACTATAGTGGAAAGACTAAAGTGGAAAGACTAAAGTGGACAGAGAATAGTGGAAAGACTAAAGTGGAAAGACTGTAGTGGACAGAATAAAGTGGAGACTATAGTTGATAGACTAAAGTGGAAAGACTAAAGTGGACAGACTATAGTGGAAAGAGTATAGTGGAAAGACTAAAGTGGACAGACTAAAGTGGACAGACTATAGTGGAAATACTGTAGTGGACAGAATAAAGTGGAGAGTATAGTGGAAAGAATAAAGTGGACAGAGAATAGTGGAAAGACTAAAGTGGACAGACGATAGTGGAAAGACTATAGTGGACAGAATAAAGTGGAGACTATAGTGGAAAGACTAAAGTGGAAAGACTAAAGTGGACAGAGAATAGTGGAAAGACTAAAGTGGAAAGACTGTAGTGGACAGAATAAAGTGGAGACTATAGTTGATAGACTAAAGTGGAAAGACTAAAGTGGACAGACTATAGTGGAAAGACTATAGTGGAAAGACTGTAGTGGACAGAATAAAATGGAGACTATAGTGGAAAGCCTAAAGTGGACAGAGAATAGTGGAAAGACTAAAGTTGACAGACTACAGTGGAAAGACTATAGTGGAAAGACTAAAAATACTGGAAAGAATACTGGAAAGACAAAAGTGGACAGACTATAGTGGAAAGACTATAGTGGAGAGACTATAGTGGACAGAATAAAGTATAGATTATAGTGGAAAGACTAAAGTGGAAAGACTAAAGTGGACAGAGAATAGTGGAAAGACTAAAGTGGAAAGACTGTAGTGGACAGCATAAAGAGGAAAGACTATAGTGGAAAGACTGTAGTGGACAGAATCAAGTGTAGACTATAGTGGAAAGACTAAAGTGGACAGAGAATAGTGGAAAGACTAAAGTGGACAGACTATAGTGGAAAGACTAAAGTGGACAGACTAAAGTGGACAGACTATAGTGGAAATACTGTAGTGGACAGAATAAAGTGGAGAGTATAGTGGAAAGAATAAAGTGGACAGAGAATAGTGGAAAGACTAAAGTGGACAGAGAATAGTGTAAAGACTAAAGTGGAAAGACTGTAGTGGACAGAATAAAGTGGAAAGACTAAAGTGGACAGACTATAGTGGAAAAATTATAGTGGAAAGACTGTAGTGGACAGAATAAAGTGGAGACTATAGTGGAAAGACTAAAGTGGACAGAGAATAGTGGAAAGACTAAGTGGACAGACTATACTGGAAAGACTAAAGTGGACAGACAAAATGGAAAGACTAAAGTGGAAAGACTAAAGTGGACAGACTATAGTGGAAAGACTGAAGTTGAAAGACTCAGTGGACAGACTAAAGTGTACACACTGAAGTGGAAAGAATAAAGTGGAAAGACTAAAGTGGAAAGAATAAAGTGGACAGACTATAGTGGAAAGACTAAAGTGGACAGACTAAAGTGGAAAAACTAAAGTGGAAAGACTAAAGTGGACAGACTATAGTGGAAAGAGTATAGTGGAAAGACTCTAGTGGACAGAATAAAGTGGAGACTATAGTGGAAAGACTAAAGTGGACAGACTATAGTGGAAAGACTATAGTGGAAAGACTGTAGTGGGCAGAATAAAGTGGAGACTATAGTGGAAAGACTAAAGTGGACAGAGAATAGTGGAAAGACTAAAGTGGACAGACTATAGTGGAAAGACTAAAGTGGACAGACTAAAGTGGAAAGACTAAAGTGGAAAGACTAAAGTGGACAGACTATAGTGGAAAGATTGTAGTGGACAGAATAAAGTGGAAAGACTATAGTGGAAAGACTGTAGTGGACAGAATAAAGTGGAGACTATAGTGGAAAGACTAAAGTGGACAGAGAATAGTGGAAAGACTAAAGTGGACAGACTATAGTGGAAAGACTAAAGTGGACAGACTAAATTGGACAGACTGTAGTGGAAATACTGTAGTGGACAGAATAAAGTGGAGAGTATAGTGGAAAGAATAAAGTGGACAGAGAATAGTGGAAAGACTAAAGTGGACCGACTATAGTGGAAAGACTATCGTAGAGAGACTGTACTGGACAGAATAAAGTGGAGACTATAGTGGAAAGACTAAAGTGGACAGAGAATAGTGGAAAGACTTAAGTGGACAGACTATAGTGGAAAGACTAAAGTGGACAGACTAAAATTGAAAGACTAAAGTGGAAAGACTGAAGTGGACAGACTATAGTGGAAACACTGTAGTGGACAGAATAAATTGAAGAGTATAGTGGAAGAATAAAGTGGACAGAGAATAGTGGAAAGACTAAAGTGGACAGACTACAGTGGAAAGACTATAGTGGAGAGACTGTAGTGGACAGAATAAAGTGGAGACTATAGTGGAATGACTATAGTGGACAGAGAATAGTGGAAAGACTAAAGTGGACAGACTATAGTGGAAAGTCTAAAGTGGACAGACTATAGTGGAAAGACAAAAGTGGAAAGACTAAAGTGGAAAGACTAAAGTGGAAAGACTAAAGTGGACAGACTATAGTGGAAAGACTGTAGTGGACAGAATAAAGTGGAGAGTATAGTGGAAAGAATAAAGTGGACAGAGAATAGTGGAAAGACTAAAGTGGACAGACTATAGTGGAAAGACTATAGTGGACAGACTATAGTGGACAGAATAAAGTGGAGACTATGATGGAAAGACTAAAGTGGAAAGACTAAAGTGGACAGAGAATAGTGGAAAGACTAAAGTAGAAAGACTGTAGTGGACAGAATAAAGAGGAAAGACTACAGTGGAAAAACTGTAGTGGACAGAATAAAGTGTAGACTATAGTGGAAAGACTAAAGTGGACGGAGAATAGTGGAAAGACTAAAGTGGACAGACTATAGTGGAAAGACTAAAGTGGACAGACTGTAGTGGAAAGACTAAAGTGGACAGACTAAAGTGGAAAGACTAAAGTGGAAAGACTAAAGTGGACAGACTAAAGTGGAAAGACTAAAGTGGAAAGACTATAGTGGAAAGACTGTAGTGGACAGAATAAAGTGGAGACTATAGTGGAAAGACTAAAGTGGACAGAGAATAGCGGAAAGACTAAAGTGGACAGACTATAGTGGAAAGACTAAAGTGGACAGACTAAAGTGGACAGACTATAGTGGAAATACTGTAGTGGACAGAATAAAGTGGAGAGTATAGTGGAAAGAATAAAGTGGAGAGAGAATAGTGGAAAGACTAAAGTGGACAGACTATAGGGGAAAGACTATAGTGGAGAGACTGTAGTGGACAGAATAAAGTGGAGACTATAGTGGAAGACTAAAGTGGAAAGACTAAAGTGGACAGACTATAGTGGACAGACTAAAGTGGAGACTATAGTGGAAAGACTAAAGTGGAAAGACTAAAGTGGACAGACTATAGTGGAAAGACTGAAGTGGACAGACTATAGTGGAAAGACTATAGTGGAGAGACTGTAGTGGACAGAATAAAGTGGAGACTATAGTGGAAAGACTAAAGTGGAAAGACTAAAGTGGACAGACTATAGTGGAAAGACTGTAGTGGAAAGACTAAAGTGGACAGACTAAAGTGGAAAGACTAAAGTGGAAAGACTATAGTGGAAAGACTAAAGTGGACAGACTAAAGTGGAAAGACTAAAGTGGAAAGACTAAAGTGGACAGACTATAGTGGAAAGACTATAGAGGAAAGACTGTAGTGGGCAGAATAAAGTGGAGACTATAGTGGAAAGACTAATGTGGACAGAGAATAGTGGAAAGACTAAAGTGGACAGACTATAGTGGAAAGACTAAAGTGGAAAGACTAAAGTGGAAAGACTAAAGTGGAAAGACTAAAGTGGACAGACTATAGTGGAAAGACTGTAGTGGACAGAATAAAGTGGAGAGTATAGTGGAAAGAATAAAGTGGACAGAGAATAGTGGAAAGACTAAAGTGGACAGACTACAGTGGAAAGACTATATTGGAGAGACTATAGTGGACAGAATAAAGTGGAGACTATAGTGGAAAGACTAAAGTGGAAAGACTAAAGTGGACAGAGAATAGTGGAAAGACTAAAGTGGAAAGACTGTATTGGACAGAATAAAGAGGAAAGACTATAGTGGAAAGACTGTAGCGGACAGAATAAAGTGTAGACTATAGTGGAAAGACTAAAGTGGACAGAGAATAGTGGAAAGACTAAAGTGGACAGACTATAGTGGAAAGACTAAAGTGGACAGACTAAAGTGGACAGACTATAGTGGAAATACTGTAATGGACAGAATAAAGTGGAGAGTATAGTGGAAAGAATAAAGTGGACAGAGAATAGTGGAAAGACTAAAGTGGACAGAATATAGTGGAAAGACTATAGTGGAGAGACTGTAGTGGACAGAATAAAGTGGAGACTATCGTGGAAAGACTAAAGTGGACAGAGAATAGCGGAAAGACTAAAGTGGAAAGACTGTAGTGGACAGAATAAAGTGGAAAGACTAAAGTGGACAGACTATAGTGGAAAAACTAAAGTGGAAAGACTGTAGTGGACAGAATAAAGTGGAGACTATAGTGGAAAGACTATAGTGGAGAGACTGTGTGGACAGAATAAAGTGGAGACTATAGTGGACAGACAAAATGGAAAGACTAAAGTGGAAAGACTAAAGTGGACAGAGAATAGTGGAAAGACTAAAGTGGACAGACTATAGTGGAAAGACTATAGTGGAGAGACTGTGTGGACAGAATAAAGTGGAGACTATAGTGGAAAGACTAAAGTGGAAATACTAAACTGGACAGAGAATAGTGGAAAGACTAAAGTGGAAAGACTAAAGTGGACAAACTATAGTGGAAAGATTATAGTGGAAAGACTGTAGTTGACAGAATAAAGTGGAGACTATAGTGGAAAGACTAAAGTGGACAAAGAATAGTGGAAAGACTAAAGTGGACAGACTATAGTGGAAAGACTATAGAGGAAAGACTGTAGTGGGCAGAATAAAGTGGAGACTATAGTGGAAAGACTAAAGTGGACAGAGAATAGTGGAAAGACTAAAGTGGACAGACTATAGTGGAAAGACTAAAGTGGAAAGACTAAAGTGGAAAGACTAAAGTGGAAAGACTAAAGTGGACAGACTATAGTGGAAAGACTGTAGTGGACAGAATAAAGTGGAGAGTATAGTGGAAAGACTAAAGTGGACAGAGAATAGTGGAATGACTAAAGTGGACAGACTATAGTGGAAAGACTAAAGTGGAAAGACTAAAGTGGAAAGACTAAAGTGGAAAGACTAAAGTGGACAGACTATAGTGGAAAGACTGTAGTGGACAGAATAAAGTGGAGAGTATAGTGGAAAGAATAAAGTGGACAGACAATAGTGGAAAGACAAAAGTGGACAGACTATAGTGGAAAGACTATAGTGGAGAGACTATAGTGGACAGAATAAAGTGGAGATTATAGTGGAAAGACTAAAGTGGAAAGACTAAAGTGGACAGAGAATAGTGGAAAGACTAAAGTGGAAAGACTGTAGTGGACAGCATAAAGAGGAAAGACTATAGTGGAAAGACTGTAGTGGACAGAATCAAGTGTAGACTATAGTGGAAAGACTAAAGTGGACAGAGAATAGTGGAAAGACTAAAGTGGACAGACTATAGTGGAAAGACTAAAGTGGACAGACTAAAGTGGACAGACTAAAGTGGACAGACTATAGTGGAAATACTGTAGTGGACAGAATAAAGTGGAGAGTATAGTGGAAAGAATAAAGTGGACAGAGAATAGTGGAAAGACTAAAGTGGACAGAGAATAGTGTAAAGACTAAAGTGGAAAGACTGTAGTGGACAGAATAAAGTGGAAAGACTAAAGTGGACAGACTATAGTGGAAAAACTATAGTGGAAAGACTGTAGTGGACAGAATAAAGTGGAGACTATAGTGGAAAGACTAAAGTGGACAGAGAATAGTGGAAAGACTAAGTGGACAGACTATACTGGAAAGACTAAAGTGGACAGACAAAATGGAAAGACTAAAGTGGAAAGACTAAAGTGGACAGACTATAGTGGAAAGACTGAAGTTGAAAGACT
Source organism: Branchinecta sandiegonensis (assembly GCA_030848855.1). NCBI lineage: Eukaryota > Metazoa > Arthropoda > Branchiopoda > Anostraca > Branchinectidae > Branchinecta > Branchinecta sandiegonensis. The sequence continues at coordinate 166,430 of JAUPMV010000092.1, forward strand.
CAGTGGACAGACTAAAGTGTACACACTGAAGTGGAAAGAATAAAGTGGAAAGACTAAAGTGGAAAGAATAAAGTGGACAGACTATAGTGGAAAGACTAAAGTGGACAGACTAAAGTGGAAAAACTAAAGTGGAAAGACTAAAGTGGACAGACTATAGTGGAAAGAGTATAGTGGAAAGACTCTAGTGGACAGAATAAAGTGGAGACTATAGTGGAAAGACTAAAGTGGACAGACTATAGTGGAAAGACTATAGTGGAAAGACTGTAGTGGGCAGAATAAAGTGGAGACTATAGTGGAAAGACTAAAGTGGACAGAGAATAGTGGAAAGACTAAAGTGGACAGACTATAGTGGAAAGACTAAAGTGGACAGACTAAAGTGGAAAGACTGTAGTGGGCAGAATAAAGTGGAGACTATAGTGGAAAGACTAAAGTGGACAGAGAATAGTGGAAAGACTAAAGTGGACAGACTATAGTGGAAAGACTGTAGTGGACAGAATAAAGTGGAAAGACTATAGTGGAAAGACTGTAGTGGACAGAATAAAGTGGAGACTATACTGGAAAGACTAAAGTGGACAGACTAAATTGGACAGACTGTAGTGGAAATACTGTAGTGGACAGAATAAAGTGGAGAGTATAGTGGAAAGAATAAAGTGGACAGAGAATAGTGGAAAGACTAAAGTGGACAGACTATAGTGGAAAGACTATCGTGGAGAGACTGTACTGGACAGAATAAAGTGGAGACTATAGTGGAAAGACTAAAGTGGACAGAGAATAGTGGAAAGACTTAAGTGGACAGACTATAGTGGAAAGACTAAAGTGGACAGACTAAAATTGAAAGACTAAAGTGGAAAGACTGAAGTGGACAGACTATAGTGGAAACACTGTAGTGGACAGAATAAATTGAAGAGTATAGTGGAAGAATAAAGTGGACAGAGAATAGTGGAAAGACTAAAGTGGACAGACTACAGTGGAAAGACTATAGTGGAGAGACTGTAGTGGACAGAATAAAGTGGAGACTATAGTGGAATGACTATAGTGGACAGAGAATAGTGGAAAGACTAAAGTGGACAGACTATAGTGGAAAGTCTAAAGTGGACAGACTATAGTGGAAAGACAAAAGTGGAAAGACTAAAGTGGAAAGACTAAAGTGGAAAGACTAAAGTGGACAGACTATAGTGGAAAGACTGTAGTGGACAGAATAAAGTGGAGAGTATAGTGGAAAGAATAAAGTGGACAGAGAATAGTGGAAAGACTAAAGTGGACAGACTATAGTGGAAAGACTATAGTGGACAGACTATAGTGGACAGAATAAAGTGGAGACTATGATGGAAAGACTAAAGTGGAAAGACTAAAGTGGACAGAGAATAGTGGAAAGACTAAAGTAGAAAGACTGTAGTGGACAGAATAAAGAGGAAAGACTACAGTGGAAAAACTGTAGTGGACAGAATAAAGTGTAGACTATAGTGGAAAGACTAAAGTGGACGGAGAATAGTGGAAAGACTAAAGTGGACAGACTATAGTGGAAAGACTAAAGTGAACAGACTGTAGTGGAAAGACTAAAGTGGACAGACTAAAGTGGAAAGACTAAAGTGGAAAGACTAAAGTGGACAGACTAAAGTGGAAAGACTAAAGTGGAAAGACTATAGTGGAAAGACTGTAGTGGACAGAATAAAGTGGAGACTATAGTGGAAAGACTAAAGTGGACAGAGAATAGCGGAAAGACTAAAGTGGACAGACTATAGTGGAAAGACTAAAGTGGACAGACTAAAGTGGACAGACTATAGTGGAAATACTGTAGTGGACAGAATAAAGTGGAGAGTATAGTGGAAAGAATAAAGTGGACAGAGAATAGTGGAAAGACTAAAGTGGACAGACTATAGGGGAAAGACTATAGTGGAGAGACTGTAGTGGACAGAATAAAGTGGAGACTATAGTGGAAGACTAAAGTGGAAAGACTAAAGTGGACAGAGAATAGTGGAAAGACTAAAGTGGAAAGACTGTAGTGGACAGAATAAAGTGGAGACTGTAGTGGAAAGACGAAAGTGGACAGAGAATAGTGGAAAGACTAAAGTGGACAGACTATAGTGGAAAGACTAAAGTGGACAGACTAAAATGGAAAGACTAAAGTGGAAAGACTAAAGTGGACAGACTATAGTAGAAACACTGTAGTGGACAGAATAAAGTGGAGAGTATAGTGGAAAGAATAAAGTGGACAGAGAATAGTGGAAAGACTAAAGTGGACAGACTATAGTGGAAAGACTATAGTGGAGAGACTGTAGTGGACAGAATAAAGTGGAGACTATAGTGGAAATACTAAAGTGGACAGAGAATAGTGGAAAGACTAAAGTGGAAAGACTAAAGTGGACAGACTATAGTGGAAAGACTATAGTGGAAAGACTGTAGTGGACAGAATAAAGTGGAGACTATAGTGGAAAGACTAAAGTGGACAGAGAATAGTGGAAAGACTAAAGTGGACAGACTATAGTGGAAAGACTATAGTGGAAAGACTGTAGTGGACAGAATAAAGTGGAGACTATAGTGGAAAGACTAAAGTGGAAAGACTAAAGTGGACAGACTATAGTGGAAAGACTGTAGTGGACAGACTAAAGTGGAGACTATAGTGGAAAGACTAAAGTGGAAAGACTAAAGTGGACAGACTATAGTGGAAAGACTGAAGTGGACAGACTATAGTTGAAAGACTATAGTGGAGAGACTGTAGTGGACAGAATAAAGTGGAGACTATAGTGGAAAGACTAAAGTGGAAAGACTAAAGTGGACAGACTATAGTGGAAAGACTGTAGTGGAAAGACTAAAGTGGACAGACTAAAGTGGAAAGACTAAAGTGGAAAGACTATAGTGGAAAGACTAAAGTGGACAGACTAAAGTGGAAAGACTAAAGTGGAAAGACTAAAGTGGACAGACTATAGTGGAAAGACTATAGAGGAAAGACTGTAGTGGGCAGAATAAAGTGGAGACTATAGTGGAAAGACTAATGTGGACAGAGAATAGTGGAAAGACTAAAGTGGACAGACTATAGTGGAAAGACTAAAGTGGAAAGACTAAAGTGGAAAGACTAAAGTGGAAAGACTAAAGTGGACAGACTATAGTGGAAAGACTGTAGTGGAAAGAATAAAGTGGACAGAGAATAGTGGAAAGACTAAAGTGGACAGACTACAGTGGAAAGACTATATTGGAGAGACTATAGTGGACAGAATAAAGTGGAGACTATAGTGGAAAGACTAAAGTGGAAAGACTAAAGTGGACAGAGAATAGTGGAAAGACTAAAGTGGAAAGACTGTATTGGACAGAATAAAGAGGAAAGACTATAGTGGAAAGACTGTAGCGGACAGAATAAAGTGTAGACTATAGTGGAAAGACTAAAGTGGACAGAGAATAGTGGAAAGACTAAAGTGGACAGACTATAGTGGAAAGACTAAAGTGGACAGACTAAAGTGGACAGACTATAGTGGAAATACTGTAATGGACAGAATAAAGTGGAGAGTATAGTGGAAAGAATAAAGTGGACAGAGAATAGTGGAAAGACTAAAGTGGACAGAGAATAGTGGAAAGACTAAAGTGGAAAGACTGTAGTGGACAGAATAAAGTGGAAAGACTAAAGTGGACAGACTATAGTGGAAAAACTAAAGTGGAAAGACTGTAGTGGACAGAATAAAGTGGAGACTATAGTGGAAAGACTATAGTGGAGAGACTGTGTGGACAGAATAAAGTGGAGACTATAGTGGACAGACAAAATGGAAAGACTAAAGTGGAAAGACTAAAGTGGACAGAGAATAGTGGAAAGACTAAAGTGGACAGACTATAGTGGAAAGACTATAGTGGAGAGACTGTGTGGACAGAATAAAGTGGAGACTATAGTGGAAAGACTAAAGTGGAAATACTAAACTGGACAGAGAATAGTGGAAAGACTAAAGTGGAAAGACTAAAGTGGACAAACTATAGTGGAAAGATTATAGTGGAAAGACTGTAGTTGACAGAATAAAGTGGAGACTATAGTGGAAAGACTAAAGTGGACAAAGAATAGTGGAAAGACTAAAGTGGACAGACTATAGTGGAAAGACTATAGTGGAAAGACTGAACTGGTCAGAATAAAGTGGAGACTATAGTGGAAAGACTAAAGTGGAAAGACTAAAGTGGACAGACTATAGTGGAAAGACTGAAGTGGACAGACTAAAGTGGAAAAACTAAAGTGGAAAGAATAAAAAGGACAGACTATAGTGGAAAGACTATAGTGGAAAGACTGTAGTGGACAGAATAAAGTGTCGACTATAGTGGAAAGACTAAAGTGGACAGAGAATAGTGGAAAGAATAAAGTGGACAGACTATAGTGGAAAGACTACAGTGGAAAGACTGTAGTGGACAGAATAAAGTGGAGACTATAGTGGAAAGACTAAAGTGGACAGAAAATAGTGGAAAGACTAAACTGGAAAGACTGTAGTGGACAGAATAAAGTGGAGACTATACTGTAAAGACTAAAGTGGAAAGACTAAAGTGGAGAGACTATAGTGGAAAGACTGAAGTGGAAAGACTAAGTGGACAGACTAAAGTGGAAAGACTATAGTGGAAAAACTAAAGTGGACAGACTATAGTGGAAAGACTGAAGTGGACAGACTAAAGTGGAAAGACTATAGTGGAAAGACTAAAGTGGAAAGACTAAAGTGGACAGACTATAGTGGAAAGACTGAAGTGGACAGACTATATTGGAAAGACTATAGTGGAGAGACTGTAGTGGACAGAATAAAGTGGAGACTATAGTGGAAAGACTAAAGTGGAAAGACTAAAGTGGAAAGACTAAAGTGGAAAGACTATAGTGGAAAGACTAAAGTGGACTGACTAAAGTGGAAAGACTAAAGTGGAAATACTAAAGTGGACAGACTATAGTGGAAAGACTATAGAGGAAAGACTGTAGTGGGCAGAATAAAGTGGAGACTATAGTGGAAAGACTAAAGTGGACAGAGAATAGTGGAAAGACTAAAGTGGACAGACTATAGTGGAAAGACTAAAGTGGAAAGACTAAAGTGGAAAGACTAAAGTGGACAGACTATAGTGGAAAGACTGTAGTGGACAGAATAAAGAGGAAAGACTATAGTGGAAAGACTGTAGTGGACAGAATAAAGTGTAGACTATAGTGGAAAGACTAAAGTGGACAGAGAATAGTGGAAAGACTAAAGTGGACAGACTATAGTGGAAAGACTAAAGTGGACAGACTAAAGTGGACAGACTATAGTGGAAATACTGTACTGGACAGAATAAAGTGGAGAGTATAGTGGAAAGAATAAAGTGGACAGAGAATAGTGGAAAGACTAAAGTGGACAGAATATAGTGGAGACTATAGTGGAAAGACTAAAGTGGACAGAGAATAGTTGAAAGACTAAAGTGGACAGACTGAAGTGGAAAGACTATAGTGGAAAGACTAAAGTGGAAAGAATGTAGTGGACAGAATAAAGTGGAGACTATAGTGGAAAGACTAAAGTGGACAGAGAATAGTGGAAAGAATAAAGTGGACAGACTGAAGTGGAAAGACTATAGTGGAAAGACTAAAGTGGAAAGAATGTAGTGGACAGAATAAAGTGGAGACTATAGTGGAAAGACTAAAGTGGACAGAGAATAGTGGAAAGACTAAAGTGGACAGAGTATATTGGAAAGACTATAGTGGAAAGACTTTAGTGGACGGAATAAAGTGGAGACTATAGTGGAAAGACTAAAGTGGAAAGACTAAAGTGGACAGAGAATAGTGGAAAGACTAAAGTGGAAAGACTGTAGTGGACAGAATAAAGTGGAGACTATAGTGGATAGACTAAAGTGGAAAGACTAAAGTGGACAGACTATAGTGGAAAGACTATAGTGGAAAGACTGTAGTGGACAGAATAAAATGGAGACTATAGTGGAAAGCCTAAAGTGGACGGAGAAAAGTGGAAAGACTAAAGTTGACAGACTACAGTGGAAAGACTATAGTTGAAAGACTATAGTGGAAAGACTGTAGTGGACAGAATAAAGTGGAGACTATAGTGGAAAGACTAAAGTGGACAGAGAATAGTGGAAAGACTAAAGTGGACAGACTATAGTGGAAAGACTATAGTGGAAAAACTGTAGTGGACAGAATAAAGTGGAGACTATAGTGGAAAGACTAAAGTGGACAGACTAAAGTGGAAAGACTAAAGTGGAAAGACTAAAGTGGACAGACTATAGTGGAAAGACTATAGTGGAAAGACTGTAGTGGGCAGAATAAAGTGGAGACTATAGTGGAAAGACTAAAGTGGACAGAGAATAGTGGAAAGACTAAAGTGGACAGACTGTAGTGGAAAGACTAAAGTGGACAGACTAAAGTGGAAAAACTAAAGTGGAAAGACTAAAGTGGACAGACTATAGTGGAAAGACTGTAGTGGACAGAATAAAGTGGAAAGACTATAGTGGAAAGACTGAAGTGGACAGAATAAAGTGGAGACTATAGTGGAAAGACTAAAGTGGAAAGACTAGGGTGGACAGAGAATAGTGGAAAGACTAAAGTGGAAAGACTGTAGTGGACAGAATAAAGTGGAGACTATAGTTGATAGACTAAAGTGGAAAGACTAAAGTGGACAGACTATAGTGGAAAGACTATAGTGGAAAGACTGTAGTGGACAGAATAAAGTGTAGACTATAGTGGAAAGACTAAAGTGGACGGAGAATAGTGGAAAGACTAAAGTGGACAGACTATAGTGGAAAGACTAAAGTGAACAGACTGTAGTGGAAAGACTAAAGTGGACAGACTAAAGTGGAAAGACTAAAGTGGAAAGACTAAAGTGGACAGACTAAAGTGGAAAGACTAAAGTGGAAAGACTATAGTGGAAAGACTGTAGTGGACAGAATAAAGTGGAGACTATAGTGGAAAGACTAAAGTGGACAGAGAATAGCGGAAAGACTAAAGTGGACAGACTATAGTGGAAAGACTAAAGTGGACAGACTAAAGTGGACAGACTATAGTGGAAATACTGTAGTGGACAGAATAAAGTGGAGAGTATAGTGGAAAGAATAAAGTGGACAGAGAATAGTGGAAAGACTAAAGTGGACAGACTATAGGGGAAAGACTATAGTGGAGAGACTGTAGTGGACAGAATAAAGTGGAGACTATAGTGGAAGACTAAAGTGGAAAGACTAAAGTGGACAGAGAATAGTGGAAAGACTAAAGTGGAAAGACTGTAGTGGACAGAATAAAGTGGAGACTGTAGTGGAAAGACGAAAGTGGACAGAGAATAGTGGAAAGACTAAAGTGGACAGACTATAGTGGAAAGACTAAAGTGGACAGACTAAAATGGAAAGACTAAAGTGGAAAGACTAAAGTGGACAGACTATAGTAGAAACACTGTAGTGGACAGAATAAAGTGGAGAGTATAGTGGAAAGAATAAAGTGGACAGAGAATAGTGGAAAGACTAAAGTGGACAGACTATAGTGGAAAGACTATAGTGGAGAGACTGTAGTGGACAGAATAAAGTGGAGACTATAGTGGAAATACTAAAGTGGACAGAGAATAGTGGAAAGACTAAAGTGGAAAGACTAAAGTGGACAGACTATAGTGGAAAGACTATAGTGGAAAGACTGTAGTGGACAGAATAGAGTGGAGACTATAGTGGAAAGACTAAAGTGGACAGAGAATAGTGGAAAGACTAAAGTGGACAGACTATAGTGGAAAGACTATAGTGGAAAGACTGTAGTGGACAGAATAAAGTGGAGACTATAGTGGAAAGACTAAAGTGGAAAGACTAAAGTGGACAGACTATAGTGGAAAGACTGTAGTGGACAGACTAAAGTGGAGACTATAGTGGAAAGACTAAAGTGGAAAGACTAAAGTGGACAGACTATAGTGGAAAGACTGAAGTGGACAGACTATAGTGGAAAGACTATAGTGGAGAGACTGTAGTGGACAGAATAAAGTGGAGACTATAGTGGAAAGACTAAAGTGGAAAGACTAAAGTGGACAGACTATAGTGGAAAGACTGTAGTGGAAAGACTAAAGTGGACAGACTAAAGTGGAAAGACTAAAGTGGAAAGACTATAGTGGAAAGACTAAAGTGGACAGACTAAAGTGGAAAGACTAAAGTGGAAAGACTAAAGTGGACAGACTATAGTGGAAAGACTATAGAGGAAAGACTGTAGTGGGCAGAATAAAGTGGAGACTATAGTGGAAAGACTAATGTGGACAGAGAATAGTGGAAAGACTAAAGTGGACAGACTATAGTGGAAAGACTAAAGTGGAAAGACTAAAGTGGAAAGACTAAAGTGGAAAGACTAAAGTGGACAGACTATAGTGGAAAGACTGTAGTGGAAAGAATAAAGTGGACAGAGAATAGTGGAAAGACTAAAGTGGACAGACTACAGTGGAAAGACTATAGTGGAAAGACTGTAGTGGACAGAATAAAGTGGAGACTATAGTGGAAAGACTAAAGTGGAAAGACTAAAGTGGACAGAGAATAGTGGAAAGACTAAAGTGGAAAGACTGTATTGGACAGAATAAAGAGGAAAGACTATAGTGGAAAGACTGTAGCGGACAGAATAAAGTGTAGACTATAGTGGAAAGACTAAAGTGGACAGAGAATAGTGGAAAGACTAAAGTGGACAGACTATAGTGGAAAGACTAAAGTGGACAGACTAAAGTGGACAGACTATAGTGGAAATACTGTAATGGACAGAATAAAGTGGAGAGTATAGTGGAAAGAATAAAGTGGACAGAGAATAGTGGAAAGACTAAAGTGGACAGAATATAGTGGAAAGACTATAGTGGAGAGACTGTAGTGGACAGAATAAAGTGGAGACTATCGTGGAAAGACTAAAGTGGACAGAGAATAGTGGAAAGACTAAAGTGGAAAGACTGTAGTGGACAGAATAAAGTGGAAAGACTAAAGTGGACAGACTATAGTGGAAAAACTAAAGTGGAAAGACTGTAGTGGACAGAATAAAGTGGAGACTATAGTGGAAAGACTATAGTGGAGAGACTGTGTGGACAGAATAAAGTGGAGACTATAGTGGACAGACAAAATGGAAAGACTAAAGTGGAAAGACTAAAGTGGACAGAGAATAGTGGAAAGACTAAAGTGGACAGACTATAGTGGAAAGACTATAGTGGAGAGACTGTGTGGACAGAATAAAGTGGAGACTATAGTGGAAAGACTAAAGTGGAAATACTAAACTGGACAGAGAATAGTGGAAAGACTAAAGTGGAAAGACTAAAGTGGACAAACTATAGTGGAAAGATTATAGTGGAAAGACTGTAGTTGACAGAATAAAGTGGAGACTATAGTGGAAAGACTAAAGTGGACAAAGAATAGTGGAAAGACTAAAGTGGACAGACTATAGTGGAAAGACTATAGTGGAAAGACTGAACTGGTCAGAATAAAGTGGAGACTATAGTGGAAAGACTAAAGTGGAAAGACTAAAGTGGACAGACTATAGTGGAAAGACTGAAGTGGACAGACTAAAGTGGAAAAACTAAAGTGGAAAGAATAAAAAGGACAGACTATAGTGGAAAGACTATAGTGGAAAGACTGTAGTGGACAGAATAAAGTGTCGACTATAGTGGAAAGACTAAAGTGGACAGAGAATAGTGGAAAGAATAAAGTGGACAGACTATAGTGGAAAGACTACAGTGGAAAGACTGTAGTGGACAGAATAAAGTGGAGACTATAGTGGAAAGACTAAAGTGGACAGAAAATAGTGGAAAGACTAAACTGGAAAGACTGTAGTGGACAGAATAAAGTGGAGACTATACTGTAAAGACTAAAGTGGAAAGACTAAAGTGGAGAGACTATAGTGGAAAGACTGAAGTGGAAAGACTAAGTGGACAGACTAAAGTGGAAAGACTATAGTGGAAAAACTAAAGTGGACAGACTATAGTGGAAAGACTGAAGTGGACAGACTAAAGTGGAAAGACTATAGTGGAAAGACTAAAGTGGAAAGACTAAAGTGGACAGACTATAGTGGAAAGACTGAAGTGGACAGACTATATTGGAAAGACTATAGTGGAGAGACTGTAGTGGACAGAATAAAGTGGAGACTATAGTGGAAAGACTAAAGTGGAAAGACTAAAGTGGAAAGACTAAAGTGGAAAGACTATAGTGGAAAGACTAAAGTGGACTGACTAAAGTGGAAAGACTAAAGTGGAAAGACTAAAGTGGACAGACTATAGTGGAAAGACTATAGAGGAAAGACTGTAGTGGGCAGAATAAAGTGGAGACTATAGTGGAAAGACTAAAGTGGACAGAGAATAGTGGAAAGACTAAAGTGGACAGACTATAGTGGAAAGACTAAAGTGGAAAGACTAAAGTGGAAAGACTAAAGTGGACAGACTATAGTGGAAAGACTGTAGTGGACAGAATAAAGAGGAAAGACTATAGTGGAAAGACTGTAGTGGACAGAATAAAGTGTAGACTATAGTGGAAAGACTAAAGTGGACAGAGAATAGTGGAAAGACTAAAGTGGACAGACTATAGTGGAAAGACTAAAGTGGACAGACTAAAGTGGACAGACTATAGTGGAAATACTGTACTGGACAGAATAAAGTGGAGAGTATAGTGGAAAGAATAAAGTGGACAGAGAATAGTGGAAAGACTAAAGTGGACAGAATATAGTGGAGACTATAGTGGAAAGACTAAAGTGGACAGAATATAGTGGAGACTATAGTGGAAAGACTAAAGTGGACAGAGAATAGTTGAAAGACTAAAGTGGACAGACTGAAGTGGAAAGACTATAGTGGAAAGACTAAAGTGGAAAGAATGTAGTGGACAGAATAAAGTGGAGACTATAGTGGAAAGACTAAAGTGGACAGAGAATAGTGGAAAGAATAAAGTGGACAGACTGAAGTGGAAAGACTATAGTGGAAAGACTAAAGTGGAAAGAATGTAGTGGACAGAATAGGGAAACACTAAAGTGGAAAGACTAAAGTGGACAGACTAAAGTGGACAGAGAATAGTGGAAAGACTGTAGTGGACAGAATAAAGTGGAGACTATAGTGGAAAGGCTAAAGTGGGCAGAGAATAGTGGAAAGACTAAAGTGGACAGACTATAGTGGAAAGACTATAGTGGAAAGACTGTAGTGGACAGAATAAAGTGGAGACTATAGTGGAAAGACTAAAGTGGAAAGACTAAAGTGGACAAACTATAGTGGAAAGACTGAAGTGGACAGACTAAAGTGGAAAAACTAAAGTGGAAAGACTAAAGTGGACAGACTATAGTGGAAAGACTATAGTGGAAAGACTGTAGTGGACAGAATAAAGTGGAGACTATAGTGGAAAGACTAAAATGGACAGACTATAGTGGAAAGACTATAGTGGAAAGACTGTAGTGGACAGAATAAAGTGGAGACTATAGTGGAAAGACTAAAGTGGACAGAGAATAGTGGAAAGACTAAAGTGGACAGACTATAGTGGAAAGACTAAAGTGGAAAGACTAAAGTGGAAAGACTAAAGTGGAAAGACTAAAGTGGACAGACTATAGTGGAAATGACTAAAGTGGAAAGACTAAAGTGGACAGACTTAAGTGGAAATACTAAAGTGGACAGACTCTAGTGGAAAGACTAAGTGGACAGACTAAAGCGGAAAGACTAAAGTGGAAAGACTAAAGCGGACAGACTATAGTGGAAAGACTAAAGTGGACAGACTAAATTGGAAAGTCTAAAGTGGAAAGACTAAAGTGGACAGACTATAGTGGAAAGACTATAGTGGAAAGACTGTAGTGGACAGAATAAAGTGGAGACTATAGTGGAAAGACTAAAGTGGACAGAGAATAGTGGAAAGACTAAAGTGGACAGACTATAGTGGAAAGACTAAAGTGGACAGACTAAAGTGGAAAGACTAAAGTGGAAAGACTAAAGTGGACAAACTATAGTGGAAAGACTATAGTGGAAAGACTGTAGTGGACAGAATAAAGTGGAGACTATAGTGGACAGAGAATAGTGGAAAGACTAAATTGGACAGACTATAGTAGAAAGACTATAGTGGAAAGACTGTAGTGGACAGAATAAAGTGGAGACTATAGTGGAAAGACTAAAGTGGAAAGACTAAAGTGGACAGACTAAAGTGGACAGAGAATAGTGGAAAGACTGAAGTGGAAAGACTTTAGTGGACAGAATAAAGTGGAGACTATAGTGGAAAGACTAAAGTGGACAGAGAATAGTGGAAAGACTAAAGTGGACAGACTATAGTGGAAAGATTATAGTGGAAAGACTGAAGTGGACAGAATAAAGTTGAGACTATAGTGGGAAGACTAAAGTGGAAAGACTAAAGTGGACAGACTATAGTGGAAAGACTGAAGTGGACAGACTAAAGTGGAAAAACTAAAGTGGAAAGACTAAAGTGGACAGACTATAGTGGAAAGACTATAGTGGAAAGACTGTAGTGGACAGAATAGAGTGGAGACTATAGTGGAAAGACTAAAGTGGACAGAGAATAGTGGACAGACTAATGTGGAAATACTAAAGTGGACAGACTCAAGTGGAAAGACTAAGTGGACAGACTAAAGCGGAAAGACTAAAGTGGAAAGACTAAAGTGGACAGACTAAAGTGGAAAGACTAAAGTGGACAGACTAAAGTGGAAAGTCTAAAGTGGAAAGACTAAAGTGGACAGACTATAGTGGAAAGACTATAGTGGAAAGACTGTAGTGGACAGAATAAAGTGGAGACTATAGTGGAAAGACTAAAGTGGAAAGACTAAAGTGGAAAGACTAAAGCGGAAAGACTATAGTGGAAAGACTAAAGTGGACAGACTAAATTGGAAAGTCTAAAGTGGAAAGACTAAAGTGGACAGACTATAGTGGAGAGGCTATAGTGGAAAGACTGTAGTGGACAGAATAAAGTGGAGACTATAGTGGAAAGACTAAAGTGGACAGAGAATATTGGAAAGACTAAAGTGGACAGACTATAGTGGAAAGACTAAAGTGGAAAGACTAAAGTGGACAGACTAAAGTGGACAGACTTAAGTGGAAATACTAAAGTGGACAGACTCTAGTGGAAAGACTAAGTGGACAGACTAAAGCGGAAAGACTAAAGTGGAATGACTAAAGCGGAAAGACTAAAGTGGAAAGACTAAAGTGGACAGACTATAGTGGAAAGACTGTAGTGGACAGAATAAAGTGGAGACTATAATGGAAAGACTAAAGTGGACAGAGAATAGTGGAAAGACTAAATTGGACAGACTATAGTAAAAAGACTATAGTGGAAAGACTTTAGTGGACAGAATAAAGTGGAGACTATAGTGGAAAGACTAAAGTGAAAAGACTAAAGTGGACAGACTAAAGTGGACAGAGAAGAGTGGAAAGACTAAAGTGGACAGACTAAAGTGGACAGACTAAAGTGGAAATACTAAAGTGGACAGACTCTAGTGGAAAGACTAAGTGGACAAACTAAAGCGGAAAGACTAAAGTGGAAAGACTAAAGTGGACAGACTATAGTGGAAAGACTAAAGTGGACAGACTAAAGTGGAAAGTCTAAAGTGGAAAGAATAAAGTGGACAGACTATAGTGGAAAGCCTATAGTGGAAAGACTGTAGTGGACAGAATAACGTGGAGACTATAGTGGAAAGACTAAAGTGGACAGAGAATAGTGGAAAGACTAAAGTGGACAGACTATAGTGGAAAGACTAAAGTGGAAAGACTAAAGTGGACAGACTATAGTGGAAATGACTAAAGTGGAAAGACTAAAGTGGACAGACTAAAGTGGGCAGACTTAAGTGGAAATACTAAAGTGGACAGACTCTAGTGGAAAGACTAAGTGGACAGACTAAAGCGGAAAGACTAAAGTGGAAAGACTAAAGCGAAAAGACTATAGTGGAAAGACTAAAGTGGACAGACTAAATTGGAAAGTCTAAAGTGGAAAGACTAAAGTGGACAGAC